>CAXKVW010000492.1:0-29832 GCA_964058825.1 Carex arenaria | reverse complement strand
ACCATGTATAAAATTAATGTAATTTGAAAATGGTTGATTATTGATAAAGTGTAAATCGTTGACTTTTCAAATTGCTTCTTGAAGGAGCGTCGTTAGTTTTTTTTAGCTAATGAAATAAAAAGAGCCAAGCCCAAGGGCAGTTTACCAAATATATATATATATATTATAAAGATAACAAGTAAAAGAGTGCTTACCGTATTTCTTTCTTAATGATATTCAAAGCCAACGATTTTGCGTGATTTTCATGTTCTTCAAGGATTTTGCTCAAACGTAATTGAAGCCCTTGATCGAAACTGCCAATGAGTGATACATCTTTGAGCATTGGTAGCTTCACAATGCCGTTAATGTTGCCGGTTCGGTTTTGAAACAGGACCCACTTGAAGATTTCTAGGCTAGGTGCTGCATGTTCCATGAAGCTTATGGTTCGAATGGCATCGCAATGCACGACCAACACCCGAAGGTGGTTGAACTCGTCTTCGCTGAGAACTAGTTCAGGTTCACGGAATGAATCTGAGTGGAGTTTAAGGCAGAGAAGACTCCGGATTGCCCCAAGTAATTTGATATCATTGCTCCCAAGCTGGGTATGAGAAAGAGTGATTTTGGTTAGGCATATGTGGTTGGCAACCCATGTAGGTAGCCTCCCTAAATGGCCCCTTAGGTTGAGGCTCTCGAGCTTCTGAGGTGGAAAGCACAGGTACTCGAGAAAATCGAGTGAGCCCCCCTCACGCTCATCGCAAACCGAAAGTGAGTGGAGTGAGGCACTCAACATCATAATTGAGATGCACAGAGGCCTGGAGTTCAGTTTTTCCTCACGAATAACAAGACCCAACTTTTTTAGTTGGGTCAGTTCACGCACGGCATGCAATATTTCGGAGGCTTGCGTGGCATTCACATGTGCCAATGTCTGGAGCACTCGCATCTCGTTTATCTCCATAGGCACCTCGACTGCCCTTGAACATGGAACAGAGTCAACATCAGCGTTCCTTTCTGGCTTATAAACATAACCGGCAAGCAGATGCTTTAGACGGTTGAGGCCGATAATGCCACGAGGCACCTTCTTAATTTTTGTTTGCCTTATATCCAGTGTTTCTAAGAGCTTGAGTTTCCCTATCTTCTCAGGAAGATGATTAACATCTGTATTCCTAAGACTAAGGAATCTCAGCTGAACAAACTCGCATAGCTTATTCAATTCTCTGTTGCTAAGGCCTTTGCAACCTTCTAAATCAAGAAAGGTTAACAATTCAGGTATTCTAGAAAAGAGCTGCTTTTTGACAAAGCCAAGTGCAGCAGAGGGATTGATATTGTATAGTTGAAAAGCAGCAAGATCAGGATCTGGAAGTTGTTCATTATCTGTGTTTTGATTTTCAGAGTTTGGTACTTGTGCTGGGTTCACAGTTTCAGGATTTGGCACTGGTTGGTTATTGCCTGGGTTCACACTTTCTGGATTTGGCACTTTTTCATTCTCGATTGGGCTTGCACTTCCATTATTGTGTTTCACTTGTGATTGGTTATTGCCTGGATTTGGGTTGGGAATCGGTACAGGGGCAATGAACTCCTTGAACACACTATTAATTACACACCTTCGTATACTGCCACTGGGATGTACACTTTCCGGTTCGATAATGCACCTACTTATAAGCTCATCAAAATAACCTTCCGCCACCTCTTCTGTACTCAAACCTCTTCCTGGGTTTATAAAACCTTTAGTTATCCACCGCCACATCAATTTTTTCCTGTTAATTGCATAACCCTCTGGAAGGAATCTGAGATCCTGAGAACACTGCTGCAGCCAAGAGGGAAGATATTTGCTCCAGCAGTACTTGAGCATTTCTTTGGTTCTGTCCTCTTGATCAGTGAAACTCTTGAATACTGTCACCAAATCATTATTCATTTGAGTAAGCCAGATGAGTTCCATGTCCACGCCAGCAAGTGCGCCACATATGCACTTCAGTGCCAGTGGCACGGGGCAAGTATGTAACATTTCCATTCTCACCATATCCCAGAGTTGACTGTGAGCCCTTTCTAGTCTAGCATTAGATAACAGCTCAATGATCAATTTGTCGATTTGTTCTTCTGGTAATGGCTGCATCTTATATATTTGTTTATTCCCGTCACGGATGCCGCGGACACACTCTTCTGCCACGTCTTCTTTGCGAGTAGTCACTACTACTCTACCTAGACCCGTACCAGGCAAAGCATCTTTTATTGTTTGCCAATGTTCCTCTGACCATAATGAATCCAAGACAATGAGATACCTGCATAAGTGACAGCAATTAACAATATCACCGGTTTTCAAAATAATCTTACTAATCAATATATCATGGGTTTTAAAAAAATAATTATCATGGGTTTTATTGTTCGAACAGATAGAAATTAGAAAAGATGGATTCATTGTGCTCCGTAGTAAATAACTAAATATAAAGTGCAAAATAATGAATAACAACAACACGTTTGGGTTGATTAATGATGAGGCTGCAATCATTTGAATTTTGATTACGAAAGCATGGACAGCCACTGTAAATTGGGTTATTTGTTCGAGTATATCTCAATGGGTTGAATTGAACTCTAGTAAACCTGTTTTAATTTGTCTAATTTTTTATTATTTGACAAATAACAAAGAGAGAGGCATTTGATTAGTGAATTATACCAAAAGCTTGATTATGGTGGAAAGATGGCTTTATTCAGTGAATTATACCAAAATTATTCAAGAAAGATTGATCTTCATTAGTTGTTGTTGTTCTTTAATTCCTTCTGCTGCTGAAACGTTATTCATGAGTCTAAACTCTAGAAAAGCATTAGACAGAAACCAGTTATGAAATAAGATTCCATAAACTAAGAAGTACCAATCATTCGCCAGCTCTTCGCGTAACTTGTCTGATAACCGCTTCACATCATACTCTTCAATACCTTGGAGGGGACTCTTCATGACTTGCCTCAGAATTTCCTCCAGAACCCGCTTCATGTCAGGTTTATCTGAAACCGTTACCCAAGCACTGGCTGTGATGCCCATGCCCAAATTGTTGCTCCTCCTGCGGTACACTGTCCGAGCAAGAGCAGTTTTTCCAGACCCAGCGGATCCAACAATGACTAGCATCTTAAACTGATAATCAGTTGCTACTTTGTTACAAATCTCCTGCGTGTCACTAGTGTGGAGGCCCACCAGTGCGCCCTCCGCCACCAAATGGTTGTACTGGATCACATCAGTGTCTCTTTTGCCAGTAACCCAAGTCAATTCAGGATTTTTTATCTCCATAGATTGGATTGTGGTGTTGTACCTTGAGCGCCGCTCGCTAACTTCCTTGGCTCTGTTCTTCAGCTCCTGTTGTCAGAATAAATCTTTAGCCAGCATCTATGATTTAAGTCTTCAAAAAAATTAAAAAAAAATGATTAATTAATAACTAGTTCCTGAAAGAATCTATGCAAGCAAACCTAGGATAGGATAGTCAAAAGTATTGACCCTCTATGTTGTCTTTACGCTTGAACAAAGGAATGGGATGGTGAAATATTTCCACAATTATTTCAGCGGGTTTCCTGTCAGGTAATGACCAGTTGAAATCATAGAAGGAAAAATCGGAATCGGAATCGGAATCGGGATCAGACTTTTGGCCGGGGGATCCGAATCGGCCGAATCGGATCGGAAACTCGGACTTTTTTTGCCAGAAGCTCGTTTTATACTAGAAAAATAGACAAAAAAAATTGATAAAAAATAATTTGTCAAGTTTCTCACTCAAATACAAAATATAGTTGTCAAGTTGTCCAGAACCAAAATAATTTGTCTAACATATTCACTCAAATACAAAATATATATCTATAAGTATGCCTTCTAGTAACAAAAGATGCAATGGTGTAGTGGTATTGTTTGTTATTGGTAGAGGAGAGGCTTGGGTTCGAGTCACGCTGCACCCAAAAAATAAATTTGTTTTCTGTAGAGTGCATTTCACCTCATTTCAGTGAAATAGGACCGTTCTGGTCGGAATTTAACTGAAACTACACCGTTCTGGCCGGAATTTGACCGAAATGGCCTAAATTTGACTGGAATCAACAAATATCGAGTAAATCGGACTAAAATCGGATCGACTCCGGCCGATTCCGCACCGGAACGGCCAATTTTGCAATCTATGGTTGAAATCATGGTTCTGAAACTCGGAATCAGAATCAAAATCGGAATCGGGTTCTTGACCGTGGAATCGGAATCGGATGACTCGACCGGAATCGGGCGAGTTGACTCGGAAACTCGGTTTTTTTTGGCAGAAAGCCTGTTTTGTAGCCAAAAGGCTCAAAACGTAGGAAATAATTGGTAAAAAAATAATTTGTAATAAAATTATGTTAAGACAAAATATTACACTTAAATAATTCACTAATTATATAATGTAATAAAAGAATTAAAAATTAAACACACTTTTTATTGCCAGAAGCTATGCCGAGCTGGCTGGATTATCTCATCGTGCTCCGTATTAAAATAAAAATGGAGATATTGTTCTACATGACCTGTTATAGTCTAAAAATTTAGATTTAATTAAATGGGTTAATGACTAAAACTTACAACTAATTAAAATATTAGTTAATTAAACAGATAAATTAAAATTTTGTATAACTCGTTATTACAAGAACATAAGACTACAACTTGTTCAAATAAAAAAAAAACTTATAAATAAGACTGAATAAATGAAACACAAAATTTGTTTATGTAAGGAAATAAAATAGATGATATGAAAATATTATTTAGACTAATATAAAACTTACAAATTTTCAAATTTAAAACTTTCAATTAGGGTTTTTCATAAAATAAAATAGAATACAAATTGTTGTGACTTTAGGATTTAGGAAATTACTAGTAGGGTTTTAATTTAAATTTAATTATTAAATATTAAATGAATGTTTTAGCCTGAATTTTTTTTCAAATTAGTTAATTATTGTAAATCATAATTTACGATAGATTAAAAATTTATGATTAACATTTATGATTAACGTTTAAACAAAATTGTATAACATCAGTGTAACGAACAAAAAATTTCACTTATAAAGCAACACGTATTTACGTTTGGTATCAAAGCAAAACTAATTAATCAAGTGAGAAAATAATTTAGCAACTTTAAAAACAAATTAACAGCATTTTAGAAACTTCATTACGAAGTTTTAAACCAAAAATTTATTTAACAAAATAATAAAAACGATCCGGCCACACGATCTCACTCACCCTTCTTTCCTTTCCTCGCCTTTTTTTCTCTGTTTCACTTACCAACGGGCCCCACTCTCTTTAATTGAATTTCTCCCTTCTTTCTTCCCTTCCTGGCGAAGAAACTCTCCTCTCTTCGCTATTTCCTTCTCCTGCCCGCTTCCCTCTCTTCGTTGCTCCTGGAGACCAGATCGGCGCTCTTCTCTTTCGTTGCTCCTGGAGAAGGAAGCCAAGAGATTCTCCACTTCTCCCGCTCTCTCCGTTTTTGCTTAGTTAGGAATGTCGTCGGAGTCTGCTCCTGTCGCATCTCCTCTGTGCGCGGTGACGACGCCGCGGAGCCAGGCTCGGCTTTGTCCCAGTATCTCTCTTTCTTTCTCTGATTTGGGTTGCCTGTCTTTTGCTTTCGCTCAGCCGGACTAGGGATGACTCGCCCAGACTCGGCCTGACTCGGCCAGAAACTCGGAAACTCGGCCGAGTCAGACACTGTTCATCCGAGTTTTACTCCAAAACTCGCACAGGCGGGGAACTCGGGCATAACTCGGCTCGGACCGGCCCGATTCCGAGTTGACTCGGAATCGGCCGAGTTTACGAACCATGGTTGAAATTCAAGACAGATCGAAGGTTACCGAATTAATTTCAACTAAGATATGTTGCTAAATTGGGGCATTTATGCTATATTTATATATTTAATTTTTCACTCTAAATTGACATGCCATTAGATATTGGTTTCTTTTGAGCATGATCCATAATTATGAAAGAAATTGTCTTCGGTTTGTTATATTGTTGATAAAAAATTCCCATATTTTGATTCTACTTAGCGGGCATTACATGCCCATAAACTAGAGTTGAGTACCACACTGAGACTTTGAGATATTCAAGCTCTCACCTGCCATTTTAATGAAAGTTCTGGCAATGATTGCTCACTACGGTTTTTTATTTTTTATTTTTTTTAATGTTTTGAAAATTTTTGGATGAAGCTCCATGAATCATAGGTTCACTTTAGACTTGCTTATTTTACAAACCTATGACTTGTACCCTATTCAATAATTCTGCATAATTTGGGAGGAGACCGACTCTCATCCAAGTGGAATATGTAAAGCTTGATATCTTGCAAACTGACAACCAGCATCATATGCTGATCATCTAGTAACAGAGAATAAGAATTATTAATTTTACACACACACACAAGCATACATACACAGACCTGTATACCCTTGGCAATACGGTATCGGGGCATTAATGTCGACAAAGAGCGGATATAGTGCAACCCAGCTGCAGCAAACCCACGGCCAGGTCGTGTGCCGACCTTTTCTTTGAACTCGTCGGTGCATAGCTCAGCATCACAGGCAACCTCAAGCACCTGGAGCATCCAGGCCTTGGTCTGCTGGTTGAGGTGACCCGAGCGGATCACATCCTGCAGCACTGCATCCATGCTCAGCAACTCGTCCCGGATGAACTGGACGTCCTGTCGAACAGTCCCCACGAGCAGAGCCTCGCTCCATAGGAAAGATCCCAGCTTCCCCAAGCTACTCTTCAGGACACCCTCAGCGTAACCTGCCACCGCCGCCTCCATTTCTTGCACCGTCTCTCTTACTTGTGTTGGTTAGGAACTTGGAATGTGAGATCTGGATTTTCAGTGGGGGTTTAATTCAATCCATGGAGCAGTAATATGCGCCGATCCAGTCTTTGTTTAAGATTTCTTCTGAAATTATTGATACAATTAATACAACAGCTGATAGATAATTTTTGGCATGTGATGCTATTTGTTTGTCTTATGTATATAATTGTGTTCTCTCTGTCTCTCTCTAAATTTTATATTATCTTATCTTTCTTCAATGACATGACATCTGATCTGATAGCTGGCCAACATTACTTAATTTCTTTTTTTAATCTTTATATATAGCTAACATTAAGCATGCTATAAGTTATCTTGATTTATTTACTAATATCATATTTGATGGTTCTGTTGGCCACTGTTCGTGAAACGCAGTAGTAGCCAAATTAGTGTTCAAACCCATGTGATTGATGCAAACGATGAACTTAAAAAGAGAGGCCGGCTAGCTGACCTGTTATTGGTATACGTAATATATATGTAAAATGAACTAGCTATTAAGGGTATGTTTGGATGCACAAGAATAGCTACTGTTTCTAGAATAGCATTGCTATTCGGAACAAGGTGCATCCAAACGACTTTTAGAGCTATTCAGAATAGCTACTGTTTTTAGAATAGCACTGCTATTCGCTATTCCTACAAAAACATGGAATAGCATTTGTTAATTTCAATATTAATACTAATCTAATATTTAAACTAATATTATATTACATTTAATATTTAAATTAATATTATATTGTATTATATTTAATCTAATATTTTATTTAATACTAATATAATATTTAAAATAATATTATATTATATTTTAATATTTAAATTAATATTATATTATATTATATTTAACACTAATCTAATATTTAAAATAATATTATATTACATTTAATAATTAAATTAATATTACATTGTATTATATTTAAACTAATATTTTATTCAATACTAATTTAATATTTAAAATAATATTATATTATATTTAATCTAATATTTTATTTAATACTAATCTAATTTTTAAATTAATATTATATTACATTAATATTTAAACTAATATTATATTACATTTAATATTTAAAATAATATTATATTACATTTAATATTTAAACTAATATTATATTATATTTAATCTAATATTTTATTTAATACTAATCTAATTTTTAAATTTATATTATATTACATTAATATTTAAACTAATATTATATTATATTTAATATTTAAAATAATATTATATTACATTTAATATTTAAACTAATATTATATTATATTTAATCTAATATTTTAGTAATACTAATCTAATATTTAAAATAATATTATCTTTACATTAATCTAATATTTTATTTAATACTAATCTAATATTTAAAATAATATTATATTACATTTAATCTAATATTTTATTTAATACTAATCTAATTTTTAAAATAATATTATATTACATTTAATATTTAAACTAATATTATATTGTATTTAATATTTAAGCTAATATTATATTATATTTAATATAATATTTTATTTAATACTAATCTAATATTTAAAATAATATTATATTACATTTAATATTTGAATTAATATTATATTTTATTATATTTAATCTTACACATAAATTATTAAACAGTAGCTATTCCCTTCAAACCCTATTCTAAATATGCAATCCAAACAACTTTTTCACTGTTCTGAATAGCACTGTTCTTAAACAGTAGCTATTCTTATTTACTATTCTAAACAGTAGCTATTCTAGCTATTCTAGAGTGCATCCAAACGTACCCTAAATGTTCAATAATTATACGAGTGTTAAAGTCTTCAAATCACCATAGTTTCTTCTTCTAAAATTTTAATTTGCATCTTCCACATGAAAAAACACATCTCATTAACGTACATGAGTATTAAAAAATTAACTTCGGAAAGTTGTTTTTTGAGGGGACATGCATTTTTATAAAATCAAAATCGTCATAGCTAATAATATATTCTCTCTGTGTTTTATTTTACCACGATGACAAATAATCAATTAATTAACTTTGGTTTCTGGTGGGGGGGGGGGGGGGGGGGGGGGGGGTGGGGGAATAGGTAAGCAGGCTACATCATTTGTTCAATTATTTCTTCTTATTTTTTAGAACTTGGCAGAGGTTGGCCAAGGTTATCATTTGTTCAATCATACATTACTTTTTTATATATACAGAAACACTGATTGGACAGATTTTTAATTTGAACAAGTTGTTAGATGATATGGACTAATTCCTAACATAATCAAGAAAATTGAAACTTTAACTTCAGTACAAATTGGTCAAATTTAATTAAGGATTGAAAGTTTTAACTTTAGTTCATAGGTTGGTCAAACTAATTCCTAACACCAGTAGAATTTTTTTAAATCACTGTTTTAAATGGGAAAAAAAATATTTCTCAAAAATTGCAAAAAAAATAGTAAATTTTTTTTTGTCTCCAACCACATTTTAATATGGAGAACATGTTGAGTGCTTCATATTGATTGTTTGGACTTTGAAATCACAAAAATAACTTCGTAGGATATAGGACTCTGTCCTAACAGTAGGAGCTTAGCAGTGAAAGTTCTATGGCCAATTCAGGTACTTTATAATGGAAATGCTCTAGTTTAATATATATAGTGATGCTAGATGCTTTGAAAAGTAAAGATGGTGTTTTACTTCCTCCTCATATCTCTATTTTTAAAGTTTAAATAGTCGATCTGAAGTTCTCAGCATGACTTCATAATTTATTTCAAATTTTATTATTTTAATAAGGAAATGTTGCTTCTTGATTTGGAGATGAAAAAGTTGTGGATGCTTCAAACACAAATAATTTCTAGAAGAAATGATAGTTCAAAAGAAAAAGGACAGCATTGTTCAATTAACCAAAGAAAAAGATCGAGAGATAGAGAAAAAGGTAATACATCAAGTAATTTATATCAAAGTTTTACATATTCTACAAAAATTGTTTACATCGTACATAACATTTTCGGGTGATCCAATTATTCCTGAAATAAAGGAGAATGGAATTGTTGATTCGACAGGCATAACTATAGATAGAGGTAATACATGAAATAGTTTACAGAACTAAGTACCAAACAATACAGAATCCGTTAAAAATCTTTGTTGAATGAGCAACATGTATCTTAATATAACAGGTGAGACAGTGATTGATGAAATAACTAGGAAGGCAGTGGTTACTTCAATAGGTAGAGGTATTGCCACAACACCACAAGACGGTTCAACAGGCCAAAGTAAAAAAGCTAGAGGTAGAGAAAAAGGTAATACATGAAACATTTTATATAATTTATATCAAATAATACATTTTATATATATTTTTTTCGCATCAATCATAACATTTTAGTTGTCATAACAGGTGATCTTGTTATTCTTGAAACAATTGGAAAAAAAAATTTTGATTTAACAGGCATAACCATAGGTAAAGGTAATACATCAAATAGTTTACAGAATTAAACAACAAACAATACAGATTCTCTTGCATATGTTTGATGAATTAGCAACATGTATTTTCTTAATTACTTTACACAGGATAAGACGGTTAAACAGGCCAAACAAAAAATTCTAGAGGAAGAGGAAAAGGTAATACATGAACCACTTTACACATTTTTAATCAATTATTTATATACTCAACGTAACTTGGGCAGAATTGATAACTTATATGAAATTATGTTTACCGATTTTACAACATGTATTTTATTATGACAGGCAAGGCAGTGATTACTTCTATAGGCAAAGGAACATGTACATGTAACAATTAATATAACACATGTACATGCCGATACTTTTAATTATTCCAATTTATAATGCAATTTTCCACATGATATAACATCTCAATATAGGACACAGAAAGTTGCATGGTTAGGTTAGCTAATGATGCGGATATATATATTGAGGGAATGCTCCCGCATGAGTTCAGTGCTCTAGTTTTCAAACAAACATGAACAGGGCACCGAACTCGGGGCATTATTTGACATCATGTTGTATGTTTTTTTATTTTAAAAACAGTGAAGAAAAGGTCAAGAAAAAAGCATTTATGACTTCAAAACTTTATATCAAAAGAACAAAATAGAAAAGAAAAGAAAATCAAAAAGAAAGAACAAGAACAGTAAAGAGATGCAAGCTTTTCAAATTAGATTTTATTCTCCAAGTTAATGCATCATACAGCCTTCAACACTTTACAAAACTATCTAATTGCCTATAGAATTGCAGAAAAAGGGAAAAAACACAAGGCTTAGTTATGAACTATATGAACTTAAGCTAGCAGAGCTATATATCAGAGTTTGGGTGTATATCAGATGTAGGTATTGTGTTTTGAGCATAGCATTGGGGTGCCTTTTTATAGGTAAACATTAGGGTTTGGGTCTTGGCATCAGCTGATGTGTTTTGATCACATCCATCAGCTGTTTGATCTATGGTTTAGGTGCATCAGCAGCATATATGCATGTACATGTGGTATTGGTTGTCCAATTGAGGCTTGGCATGTCATTAATCATCTCTTGAAGCAATATCAGCCATTGATTAATCTTGGATATCACTCATTGCATCAAGACCATCCATTAACCGGCCAAATATGGCATGGCTTCAATTGCATGCTCCTGCACCTCTGGGGAGGAAGTTTCCATCCTTGTCGTCTTCCACAGGCTAAGGGACACATGCCCAGGGACCACACTGACAAATTAACAGCTGGGGATTCCCTGTTGTACTGTGCCAGCAGTACACCGACTTTAACATATGCCTTTCTCGGTTCTTGCGCTACATTCATCCAGAGAAGGACATTTAGCATCGTGGCATGTCCACTAAGGTGCTACAGGGATCATTGCACCCTCATGCTAGCCAATTCACTGAATTTCGGTTGGAACTGCACTGCATCACATCACCATCGCGTGTAGGCCCAAATTAATGCCTTCTTGATTAAATTGAAGCCTCCAGTAGCATCGTATTGTATGTGAGAAGGGGCTTTAAATCCTTGAGTTCCAATTTGGCTCAACTCTCTCTAACCTATTTTTCCCTTTTCTTATTTCTCGGCCTTAATTGAGAGTCAATAGTGCTGACTGGGCTTGATAGAGAGCATAGAGGGATAGGTAGAAAAAGGTTTCTTCAGTATTTAATGAGCTTTTTACTAATTATTCACCTGTTTGAGTGCGTTTAGAACTTAGATTTCCTTTTGAAGCATCAGAGAAAGAAGGAAGGTGACAACCCGTCTAACCCATTCCTCTTTTCCCTTTTTTTTTATTGGTCTTGCGTCATGGCTGGTCTTGGCATTCTATGTGCCGTGCATTGGCTTAGGCATGGTCCACGGAACACTTAGCCCATCCAAGTTAAAGGGGTCAGAACGCTGAGTTTAAATCTCAACGACATTCAGTCGAATATCGAGTAGTCTTGGTTCATGGTAGTCTGGGGCGCTGACGACTTGTTTCATGCAGCGTATTATTTGTGCTCTGGGTCCATCCAAGTCTCAAACTCAACGAAATTAACCAATGTGTCACTGACAGTGGGTCCAGGGGACATGCGGCTCCTATATTACACCCAGATTGTTTGAAATGAGTTTATTGGCCCTCTACGCCTACGTGACACCAATCAGAGCTTGCCATGTCATCAGTTTCATAATTATTTCATAACTTTTCAATCATTTTGAGTTATGAAGTGTATAATATATCAAAATTCATAGTTTTGCACAAGGACAAAGAAATCTAAAAAATACAAAGGAAAAACATTAAGACATTTCATCGAGCACTTGCTGTGCAATATAAAAATGTCTATTTGAGGGGTAATTGTACAAAGTTGAGAAAGGGAGAAAGGAGCACATACTAGAGAATGAAAAGCAGACTAGGCGAGGGCGGAGGAGGAGAGGGGCATAGAAATGAGCTCGAGATAGCGCGGCGAAAGCTAATAGAAGAATTGGAGGGTGAAAGAGAAGAGACCAGATTTGGAGAGGAAAAGGTGAGAATTTACATCCTCCTAGGTACTTGAAAAGGGAATCTTTTACAACTAGTGGATTCGGACCGTTCTTTTAACTCGGCACAAATCTCAAAGTCCAACAATACTGCCCCCTGCGCTAGTCCGAATCCCAAACGTACTGAAAGTAAATCTCAAATCGTAAAGTGAGGAGAATATTGTGCAATACCTGAGAGGATATTAATCCGATTGGTGAGGCGGAGACTAGGAGGAGTAAGGTTTAGTGGAGATGCATAGTAGTGAAGATTAGGGGTAGAGAGGGGAGCTTAGATGTCATATCGGCTCTCGAAGTAACACTTAAGGATTTTCGAATCTTGTTCTAATTTAAATATCAAATTTTGAAACATATCAAAACAAATTTAATGTGAAATAATATTACATATATAGAGTGCAATTCGGATTGTGCATGATCTATGTACGAATACAGTAAATAAGATGGATCATTTTTTAAACTATTGGAAATATTTTTTAGTTTAACATGTGAATTCATTTATGCGGATTTGAATCAAATTGTCATTTATAATGAATGTTCACTTTCTTTCTTTTTTAAGAGAAATTTCTAGTATACTCATGCAAATTTTCAAATTTTCAAACTAGCTAATATCCCATTAAAACACTCTAATATCCAATATTCCCATACAAATTTAACTTTCTTTTCTATTCTCCATTTTACATTTCACCTTTTTAAATAACTATTTTGGAAATAAAATTAACAAATATACCCTCTTCTTTTCTCTCTCCTTCACTCTATACTATATACCCTCCTCTCTCCTCTCGTTTTTATACCATGGTGCTTTATTCGTGGAAGCATAACTAACAAAAATTAAATACCCTCAATCGATTACATTAAGCTAATGAATAATAGATACCGGTAATATGATGATTAAGTGAAAACAACCAAAAAGATTATTCGTATCTCTATTTCTATTGAGCATATCTGACAAAAACACCAAACTTTTTCTTGTTTCATCTGATAGCATGGACTCTAATCTTCTCCTTCACGGGTAGGGTGTTCGTTGAGCCCGGTTTAGTCAGTTTTGAACCGAACAGAATTAGTTTGGATCAAACGATTCGGTTTGAAAATTTTCAAAACCGAAATAACCGAATTGACCGAACTTTTCTATATTATGAATTTGGTCCGGACCACTCCGGTTTATTTCTCAATCAATTGCTTTAATGCTTAGATTTATTTTTTAATATCCTGGTTCATTTCTTAATACACGGTTACAAAATAACCGCTTTAAATGACAAAAAGTAATATATTTCAGTTTGAACTGAACAAACCGAAATAAACTTTGGTTCGGTTCGGTTTAGTTCAATTACAATGTTAAATCGGTTCGATTTAGTACTATTTTTGAAACCAAATTATAACTTTCGTTTGCTTAATTCGGCTTGGTTTTAACCAAACCGAACGATTTGATATTGGACTGGAGCCAACTATTTGGTATTGGACTTCGGCTCTTCAATCAACAACAATCACATAAGTATATAGAAGAATGAATAATACCGAAATAATGAAGATAATTCTTTGAGAAAAATAAAAGACAAGACATTCTAATAGAAATAAAAAGGACCTTGGTTTCCCTGTAATTTTCGGTTTTTTCAACTAAAGTATGTCAATTTTTAAAAGAGGAGAGAGGGGGAGAGTGTATTTGTCTATTTTATTTTTAAAATAATTAAATAAAAAGTTTAAATAAAAAAAGATAAAAGAAATAAAGTTAAAATTGTATGGAAATATTGTACATTATAGTGTTTTGATGAAAATATTAGAGCATTTACATTCCAACAACTCAAATAAGTTTTTAAATAATTGCTAACCACTTTATAGAAATTAAGGTCTCTAAAAATTTTAACCCTTACATCTTTAAAATTAATTTTAGAATTTTTATTAGTCTATGTCAACAATAAATTAAAAATGAAAAATAATTTGAACTAATTATTTAACACACTGAATTTATAATACTCAAAAATTAAAATATGGCATATCAAGAAACTCTCATAGTACCCAAAAATGTAAATGCTCTCAGTTATTTTAAAAGTTTACATTGCTACACCAAAAAATTTCATTTTTCTTTTAAATCACGGAGCAAATATCCTCCGAGCAAGCGGCATCCACCGATCCGACAAAGCATTAAGCATGATGTGACATTCATTCATTAGCTAATTAATTGTTGTTATCCTAATCATAGATTCCTACAGTGTGTGTCACTCGGACTCTTTCCCTGCCTCCACTCCTCTCCTCACTGACGAGACGCTTCTTTCTTAGATCTCTCTCTTCCTCAATTCTCATGTTCCCGATCTGATCCGCATCCGCTCCAACCATGGGCCACATCAACCTTCCACCGCCGCGCCGCAGCCCACACCGCCCATGGACTCTGCTCGACATCGCCGCCTTCTCGATCTTCGCTGCCTCGCTCTTCCTCCTCCTCCTCATCCTCACCCCTCTTGGCGACCACCTCGCTGAGACCGGCCGCCGCTCACTCGCCACTGAATCCTCCCCTTTACGAGCCACTATCATCTCCGCCCTCGACTCACCTTCTCACGGTGGCGGATCGGGGCGGGTCTCCGTCGGTGTGTGCCCGACAGAGGACGTTGATTATATGCCTTGCGAGGATCCAAAGCGTAGCAGCCATTTTAGCAGGGACATGAATTTTTATCGGGAGAGGCACTGCCCACTAACTGGGGAAACTCCACTGTGCCTTGTACCCCCTCCTAAAGGGTACCGGATTCCGGTACCGTGGCCTGACAGCCTTCACAAGGTATGCAAGTCTCATGCACTATTTTACTTGGTTTTCAGACTGGTTTTTCTGGGGAAAACAAATATTATTATGTGATATTGTGTTGTAATTTTTTATTGCAGATATGGCATGATAACATGCCATATGGAAAAATTGCAGAGAGAAAAGGTCACCAAGGATGGATGAAGCAAGAGGGTTCATACTTTATTTTTCCAGGAGGTGGAACCATGTTTCCTGATGGAGCTGAACAATACATTGCTAAATTGGGGCAGTTTATACCGATTAAAAGTGGCCTAATAAGAACCGCCCTTGACATGGGTTGTGGGGTAATTCTATCTTACTTATACATTGACCTTACACATATACCTATTATTTGCCAAAAGTTTTATGCATTATTTTATTTTGGTTATTCAGGTCGCTAGTTTTGGTGGGTACATGCTCAAAGAAAACATCATAACAATGTCTTTTGCCCCTCGGGATTCACATAAATCTCAAATACAGTTTGCCTTAGAAAGAGGCATTCCTGCATTTGTCGCTATGCTTGGCACACGCCGCCTTCCTTTCTCGGCACACTCATTTGACTTGGTCCACTGCTCCCGGTGCTTGATACCGTTCACTGCTTATAGTAAGCTTCTCATATCACAATTTTTAAAATACCAAAACAAACGCATCCTTATTCGAGGGTGTAAGTAAAAATTTACAAACTGTTGCAGATGGAACCTACCTGATTGAGGCAAATCGGTTACTGAGGCCGGGAGGATATTTAGTCATCTCTGGGCCTCCAGTGCAATGGGCCAAGCAAGAGAAGGAATGGGCTGATTTACAAAAGCTAGCAAGTGGCTTGTGTTATGAATTAATTACAGTGGATGGTAACACTGCCATATGGAAGAAGCCCGTGGAGCCCTCATGCCTGGAACTTGGAAAATACTTCTGCCCTGTTGCGAATCATGATGATTCGAGCGAAGCATGGTAAATTTAGTAAGATAAAACTCTCTTAAATTTTTTATTGCAATAAAGGATTGGGGCTGTCTGGTAGAGTTACCATTTCAGTCGAAGTATTTATTTTTCTTTTCTGCAGTTATACTTCGATTGTAAAATGGCTTTTAGCTAGACCCTATATTTCATCATTGAAGAAAATAGCCTGAAGTTTCTCATATTTGCATCTAACACTAGATGTTTTGAACATAAGGCCTCGGTATAAGTTATGGTTAAATCGAGTTGCTTATAGTAAATTTATTTCAATTACCAAAAATTGGAATCCATTTGGCCTGATTATTGTTTCAACTGGCTGAGGAAGAAACGGCTTGCAGTTTCAAACAAAATAGGTTATAACTTCTTGTTGATGAAATATGCTTTTACAATTACACTAGCCTAATATTGGTGTTATATGCATATATCATGAGACTAATTATCAGGATTGTAATACTAACATGCAAATGAATGGGTCTTATTTGCAAATTTGGGAATAATATTTTTTGTTATTAGCCACAATGATTTGCATGTTGTGAGGGTTTACTTTCCTATTTACCATACTGGTACTTCAACACTCAAGTATAGTCAATGCACCATCTGAATTGTTACATTCATACTTTCTACACAGGTACTACAAGTTGAAGAGTTGTGTGACCCAAGGCACCTTAACAGTCGAAATATCCGTGAATAATCTGCCAAAGTGGCCAAAGAGGCTCTCAAATCCCTCACCTAGGATTCCTCTCATGCAAACAGGGGCAAATGTGTTTGAAGCAGATTCAAGGAGATGGGGTCGACGGGTGGCATATTACAAAAATTCACTCAACATCAGACTAGGGACCCCTCATGTTAGGAATGTGATGGACATGAATGCATTTTATGGGGGCTTTGCGGCAGCTCTGATAAACGATCCAGTTTGGGTCATGAATGTGGTTCCAGCCAAGAAGCCACTAACACTGGATGTAATATATGATAGAGGCCTTATTGGAGTATACCATGATTGGTGAGCCCTTAGTTATTTTTCGGTTATGATGTTGTGGATCATTTGCTGTATAAGCTTTCAAAAGTGTGAATTTATCATTTCAGGTGTGAAGCTTTCTCGACCTATCCTCGCACATATGATCTCCTTCATGTTTCAGGAATTAGCTCCTTGATACGAGACTCATCTTCTGGTCATACCAGGTAATGCTTGGCTTTTTGCAATAACACCTGATGTTTTCTGCATTTGTAAAGTACACGGAACATTCTGATGTTTCCTGTGAAAATAAGCTCAACAAGGGTTTCATGAGGTTAATCTCAAAAACAATTAGATCAGTTTCAAAATGGAATTCCAATTGACAGTCAACATTCCAAGATTTTAATTTATTGAGTTTGTTCTGTATTAAACAAATCAAGAGGTCGAAAAATGTTGTAAAATTAACGCACCAAAATAATTCATTTCAACATTTTCATCTATACAAAACAAACTCTGAAAATTTTAAATGTGGTTCATAAATGTTGTCAAGTAGAGGAACGGAAAATAGGGGAAGAGGAAGAGAGAATAGTAGGGGAGAGGCAGGGTTCACTGCTGTCTCACCAAGCAAATTTATTTCTTGAACTTTTCATTTTGCCTCTGGAACCGTGCACACCTACAGGTGTTAATACTGTCAGAGACGGTGATATCTGGTCAAAGTTTGTAGATATTCTAAGTGATACTGATACGCTATCATAAGATTGCGGTTTCTTAAAGATGTCTCTTAAATGTTGATTTTGCCCATTTCTTCTTTTATTATTTTCCTTGACTGCAAATTTAACTGAAATCATGTCATTCATATTTTTAATTCAAATGATGAAGAACAAGCAAAGCATCTTCTTCAAAGAATTTGCCAGAAAAAAATGTGCTAGTTTTGAAGAGTGGGTTTAAAATGCACCATTGGTTTTGTGCCCCAACCATACCCCACATCTTTTTTTTTTTGAAAGAAGAATAGGGGTCATGCATACTCCACATCTTTATCTTTGTTCTGAAAATTCAAACAGACGACATGAACTACTCAACATGATCTCTATATTAAAATATGCTTAGAGACAAGTTCTATATTTTTTGGAAATTTTTTACAATTTTTTTAGATAGTCACGCAAAAACACTAATTTTGTGTCTAAGCACATTGTAATACAGTAATCATGTTGAGCGGTTCGGATCAATTGTTTGAACTTTAAAAACGGAGATAGAGATGTGGGATATGGTTGGGGCACAAAATCAATGGTGCATTTTAACCCTACTCGTCCTAGAATTAGCACCCAAAAAAGACAAAAAAGTAAAATTCTTTTACTCGTCCTAGAATTGAGCGGTTTTTGACTGTCCTCATATCATCTTGTTTCTCAGTAAATTCTTTTGTGATCTGATTTGAACAACACTTTTCTTTCTTCCCCATGCAGATGCCACCTAGTTGATGTACTAGTAGAGATGGATAGAATACTAAGGCCAGAAGGTACTGTAATTATAAGAGACGGGCCTGATGTAATTAATAAGATCACAAGCATTGCACATACGATCAGATGGACCACCGAGGTATATGAAAACGAACCTGAATCAAATAAGGGCGAGAAAATACTCGTTGCCAAAAAGACCTTTTGGAAGTTACCTTAAGGTTATTTGTTCTTTCATTTATTTATCTATTTTTGAGGGGTTTTGTTTGAGTATAGGAGATACAGTTAGGTTGTTTTGATAGCCTAAAATATTTTGGTTAAGGTAATACGTGAGTAGGTACTGATTTTTGTGGTGACTAACTTTATCCGAGGTTTAGATAAGTTAATACAATAACATTCTGTAACATCCTATAGGCAATTAAAGAAAGCGTGGCAAAACTATTTTTAATTGTTGATATATGTTAGTTATGCAAAGACTTTACCTAATAGCAAATTTAAAAATTTGCCCGAATGGGCTTAATATGCTGGTCATGATTTGATGAACAGCTGTCTCCTGAATAAACAAGTATAATGCCAGGACGTTTAGACGGCTGTATCTTCCCAAATAAATTTCATATAAATATATGTATATATTATCATAGGAGGACTTAAATGTCTAATTGCTTTCATACTCTAATTATATCTCACATTATTATCTCCGATTTCAAAGTCTAAACAAATGAGCTGAACCGCTCAACATGATATCTACATTGATATCATTAAAATGTACTTGGAAACCAAACTTCATATTTTTTTTACTATTTTTTAAAATAGATACAAAATCAATGTTTTTTAGAAAATTTTGGAATATTATGTTGAGTTGTTTTAATGTGAATATCATGTTGAGCTGTTCGGATCGTCTGTTTGGACTTTGAAATTGGAAATAATGATATGGGATATGACCCGTACCCGATAAGCTAACGACAAAAAAATCTTACACTTATCTGTATTTTTGAATACGATACGGATCGGATAAATGGGTAAAAGGGTGCCATTGACACCCTACTCCAAGTTGGCAATAGAATTATTACTTTATTAGGAAAGAAAAGTATGACATAATATTATATCAATATTTGACTCATTCCTAGACTCTCTACTTGGGCTAAATATCAAAAGATGGATGAAAGCGATCCAATACAAAACTTTCCAACGTGTGGAACATACACAGTTAACTAATGTCTAATTGTCAAATCCAATAAATTTGATTATCATGATTTACTTGGTCAACTACACTGTGTTTAATGACAAGGTTCTTTGCCTGTTATAAGATGAATTGTGATTAATTCTTGTAAAAGAGGGCTAATCAAAGTGCACTTTGTTCATGCAATAGTTTTCTTCTTGAGTTCTTTGTTAATATTAATTGCCTGTTACGCAATAAGAAACAAATAATTCAGACAATTGGTTATAATTTCAGTAAGAAAACAGCATACAGCTCAAAATAGGATAAAAATTAATTATCAGTTCAAATTTAAGTTCATTATAACCAAACAACAAGCACAAGTCACACTCTCAGCTGGAAAATATATATATGAAAATGGTTAAATATGAAAATAATATCAACAACAAAATATGCCTAACGATCTTCACGAATCACGATAACGCTCTCGACTTACGTACATTGACTGATCACTCTGAGAACAACTTTAACCCTTTGATTTACAGTATAAACAAATTGAATATTAAAGATGTATTTAATGCTAAACAAAAACAAAGATATGTTGATCTCTCTGAGAAACAAATCAACCTCTCTTTTCTTAGGATGAACACTTCCAACTAGAAGTCGGTACACAGGTAAGGTAATGGCACCATGAACAATGCTCGTTGCCATTCTTCCCACTGAATAAAGCTACCAATCCCACTGCCAAACTGCACAAGAAGGGTGAAAATTTCAAATTAGGTACTTACAAGCTACAGAATCATACAATTTCAATTTAATTATATTATAATGGTTATAATAGTTACAGCTAAGAGGTTTGTATTGAGAATATCATCAAGTAGTCCAGCTCTTGGACAGATGTTGCAGGAGCATCAAAATTTATGTTGATTTGTTTAATTATATTTTAAGATAGAATCAAAGATATCATAAACTAATTGTTTAGAAAACCAAGTGGGAAACCATAAACAAATTAAAAAGAGAACAAGAAGATACCAGACAAAACTAAAGAACAGGTCAAAGCCCTACAAACTGTCTTTGAAGCTGCTTCTTATTAGATCATTAAAGAAACATTATACTTACCCTGCTGCAAGCAAGAGAGCTGCAACACCAGCCAAAATGAGCTGGTAAATCGCATACTTCGACACAGAAGCTCGGCCTCTTGACTTCACCCATTCGTACTGAGGCTCGAATAAAAGAATAAACCCTAGGAGAAATCCAGCAATGAACCCTCCAATATGCGCAAAATTATCGACATGGGGCAGTATGCCAATCACTAAGTTTATAATGGCAATAACCAATATGTTGAAGAGAGCTGCTACCTGAGGCAGCAAAATTTTAATAAAATTATTTACAAAATGAATACTGTATTTATTTTATTTTAGCAAAATTTTGAACTTCATTTAAAGGATTATAAAACTACTTTGGACCATATACATACTCTGTTAGTGTAGATGGTCCAATTAGTGAGCAGCTCTGCTATCATTGCTCCAAGAATTCCAAACAGAGCGCCTGATGCACCCACAGAAATATTGTTTTGTATGAAGAGAGCTGATAAAACACTACCACCAAATCCTGATATCAGATAAATCGGTGCAACTCTCACTGCAAATTTCGTAGCAATTAAACAAAAAAAAAATTGTGCATTAGATTTGTATTAATTATAGATACCTTTTGAAAAAGAAGCAAAGAAAAGTTCAAGAGAAGAAAGGGTCAAAGCAATTGTTTCTTCAATATTTTTAGGGAAGAAATTGATAACATCTGAGTTATTTTATTATCCGAAATTTTTATTTATACCATATTAAAAAAAAAACCATTTCACTAGAGAATTATATATATACCACGTCCCTCAATTCGATTGGCGGACCCAGTATAGAGTCCACCAATTGATCCAGGGGTTAGTGGACCCAGTATAGTAATTCAGTTTGTTCTCTATGAGTTAGCGGGTCCGCCAATTGAATTAGCAGACCCAGTCTAGGGTCCGCCAATTCAATCAGCGGACCCTGTCTTGGACTCTGTTTTTGAGTCCGCCAATTGAATTGGCGGACGTGGTACATATGGAATTACCTAGGAAAAGTGGCGAAATGGTTTTTTTTTTTTTAAATATGATATAAATAAAAATTTCGGCTGTGTTGTAAGTATTGAGAGCTTACAAAATCCAAATTGTTGTTCTAGGCGAACACCAATGAAAATGAGGCAGATCATATTAGCAAGCAGATGAATCAAACCAGCATGTAACCACATGCATGACACAAGCCTCCACCCTTGATCTTGATGTACCACCTTATCCCAGTCTAGTGCTCCCATTTTTCTCAACCTAAGGAATAAGATTACATTGAAGTCCAAATTGGAACAGTAAGCCCAGTGCATTGCTTCATTAAATATTTCAATGACAACAATGAGAAAGTCAATCTTTAGTAGTTGTTCTGTCATAGTCTATGCCAGAATTATTGCCAGAATTAATTATGGTTTTATATTAATATGAAATTATGAATAATAACCAGACTAATGGCTTCTCATATTGTTGTTAACTAAGTATCCACAATTCAACATATATAATAATGCACGATTCATGTTTATTTTAAACATATTACATAGAATAATTAATCAACTATATTTAGTTGTCAATAAATCAATCATATCAAAATTAAATTTAAGAAAAATAATTATACAAAACATACGTGTCAGACGACGGTCCCAACAAGGGGTTCTCCTTCCACGGCTGAAAAGAGAGCCGGCCAAGGAATTTTGCGACGCACGAACCATACGCACTGTCATGACCCGGGCAGTTATTCACCACCATCTCAAAGACGAACACTATTATCTCCACCACCACAATAGTAGGCACTAGCCACGGCTTGTGTGTTTTCTCCAATGTTATCGGGTCATTGTAAAATGGTGTCGGTGGTATGTGGGCGCCATTGCCATACCTCGGTACGTTTCTTCCCGGAGGAGGTGATATGCGTTGGCCAGCTGACTCCACATCTGAATTGTTCGACATCTCTGTCATATGGCTCTTCTCCTCCTTATTTGAATTTTTGTTGTTGGAATATGAGGATGGAGGAAGGGGAGGAAGAGAGCTAGAGAGAGATATAAAAGCCAAACAAAGTATGCAAATTATTTATTAGTATTTTCAAGAGAGAGGAACAAGTCCGGCTTTTGAAGAAGATGTATTTCGTGCCATGAGTGAATGGAATAATTGATTGGGAAATAGTAGTTGGTTGCTAATTTTAAATTTGGCAGTTGGAGACTAGAGATAATAATTTATATGTAAGCCATATATGAGACTTAGCCAATGGTAACAACCGCGTATGGCGTATAAATGCAATATCCTATGACGTGAGGAATGTTTGTTAAAGGAATCAAGTCAAATATTTTTTTTTTATTCTCTTTATCGTTTGTTGGATTATAAAATTATCTAATGACACGGATGCACGTATGGAGAAACGAAATAAACATTGCTTCATAGGAGAAATGGAAAATGAAAAAAAATGAAAGGGTTTGATTTTGATAGTTAGTTAAATGCAAGGTAAGTGCATGACCATAAATTATAATTATTGGCCGACAGTAGCCACAAACAATTTCGTCGAGGTTTCGATTTGTCCTGTTCAATATATTTTCAGCCTTTCAAGGAATCGGTCAAGCGGCTGTTTAATTTACTGATTATTTTGGGCAAATTTGAAATCAATGGGACATTTCTACTTGCATGGTAATGGTACGTCTTATATATAGAGCTGACACCGTGAGAGATAACAACATATTTCAACAAATTGATATCAAATTTATGTCAAAGAAAAAGATTAATATTTCAACAAATTGATATCAAGTTTATGTGAAAGAAAATGATTAATTTTTAAGAGGATCGATGGTTCAAATGCATCATTTTTTTGTGCTCTAATATGCTTCACATCATTTATCTCTATTTTCAAAGTTTGAACAATCATTTCGAACTGCTCAATATGATCTTCATAATAAAAATATGCTTAGAGATCAAATTTTATATATTTTTTTAGAATTATTTTACTAAATCTTTATATATGTACAAAATCACTGTTTTAAGAAGTTTATGGACCATCCGATAAAGTGGTATTGTACCAACGTAAAAATAATAGTAAAAAAAATCTGAAAAATATAAAATTTGCTCTCCAAGCATATTTTATTATGAAGATCATGTTGAGCGGTTCAGATCGACTGTTCAGACTTTGAAAATAGAAATAAAAATATGGAGCATATTGAAGCACAAAATATGCATTTGAACTCTCCTCAATTTTTAATCGATAGTCAATATAGATAGATCATTGTCCTTGTCATATGGATTGTGTTCACACTCATGTGGTGGTGCTTGTGAGGATCTTAATGTTAATTAACGGCTAGGATCATTAGATATGATGTTGTCTCAGTCCAATTTGGTGATGATGAACAAAATGTACGCGGAAACAGCTGGTCTACCTTTTTGACTATTCCTCTTCATAGTTCATGGTTCATAGCTATTCCCCAATTCGTAAGAACAATTGTTGAGATAATTAGTTCAGGGGGGACTAATCTCACAAATGATTGAAAGGCCCATAAGGATCCGCAACACCAATTACTTGGATTTCTGGTGAGTTAGTACTTGGGCCAACAGACGGGCTAGCTAATTACCCCGTGTAAGAAAGCTTATGGTACAAATTATGTACAAGCACAGCCCGTTTTGTGTGTGTGAGAGAGAGAGAGTCAGACAAGGGATCCAATTACATAAAATAATGGTAAAGCATAAGAACAAGGATAAGTGATGTTTTCAAGAATAAGAACAAGAGCAAAAGAGGTTAATAAGCATATGAACAACAATAATTGAGTTTGTTAAGTACAAGAATAAGGACAAATTAAATTCATAAGCACAAGAACAAATACAAATGAGGTTGATAATCACAAAATCAAGAACAAATTCTGTTGCAAAGCACAAGAACAACGACAACAAGGGCAAATAAGGTTGCTTAGAACAAGATCAAGGACATATTAGATTTCTAAAAACAAAAACAAAGACTAATGATGTTGTTAAACACCAGAAGAAATGTAAATTATATTGCTAAGCACAAGAACAAGAGTAAATGCGGTTGCTAAGTACAAGAACAACGGCAAATGAATTTATAAGCACAAGAACAATGATAAATGAGATTGCATAGCACAAGATAAAGGGCAAATTAGGTTCCTAAGAACAAATACAACGACTAATGAGGTAACCACCAAAACAAATGCAAATGATGTTGCTAAGCACAAGAACAATGACAAATGTGATTGTTAAGCACAACAACAAGGGTAAAAGGGATTGATAATCATATCAACAACGACAAATGAATTTGTTAGGCACAACAACAAGGGCAAAAATGGATGATAAGCATATGAACAACGACAATTGAGTTTGTTGAGCACAAGAACAATGGCAAATGAGGTTCCTAAGAACAAGAACAAATGCATATAAGGTTGATAAGCACAAGATCAAGGGCAAATGAGGTTCCTAAGCACAAGAACAAATGTAAATGAGGTTGATAAGTACAACATCAAGGGCAAATGATGTTGCAAATTACAATAACAACGATAAATGAGGTTGTTAAGCACAAGAACAATGACAAATCAGGTTGCTAAGCTCAAGAACAAGAGCAAATCAGGTTTCTATAATAAAAAAACAAAGACTAATGAAATTGTTATGCACCAAATCAAGGGCAAATTTGGTTGCTAATCACAAGAACAAGGAGAAAAGTAGTTGATAAGTATATCAACAACGACAAATGAGGTTGCTACGCACAACAACAAGGGCAAAACATATTGATAATCATAAACAACAACAAATAAGGTTGTTATGCATGAGAACAAGAGCAACTGAGATTCCTAAGCACAAGAACAAGGACAAGTGAGGCTGCTAAGTATAAAAACAAGGGCAAATGGCGTTTCTAAGCACAAGAAAAAATGCAATGATGTTGCGAAGAACAAAAACAATGACAAAAGAGGTTGATGAGCATAAGAACAAATGTAAATGATATTGCTAAGAACAAAAATAACGACAATTGAGATTGCAAAGCACAAGAACAAGGAAAATGAGGTTCATAAGCACAAAAATAAATGCAAATGAGGTTGATCAGCACAAGATTAAGGGCAAATAAGGATGCAAAGTATAAAGACAACGACAAATGAGATTGTTAGACACAAGAACAATGGCAAATGAGGTTGCCAAGCAAAAGAACCAGGGCGAATGATGTTGCAAAGCACAAGAACAACAACAAATAAGGTTGTGAGACACAAAAACAATGACAAATTAGGTTGCCAAGCACAAGAACAAGGGCAAATCAAGTTCCTATAACAGAAAACAAAGACTAATGAGATTGTTAAGCACCAGAACAAATGAAAATGATGTGTTGAGCACCAGAACAAGGGAAAATGTGGTTGCTACGTACAAGAACAATGACAAAAGGGATTGATTAGCATATCTACAACGACAAATGAGGTTTGATGAGCACAGCAACAAGGGAAAAAATAATTGATAAGCATATAAACAACAACAAATGAGGTTGCTAAGCACAAGAATAAGAGCAACTGAGATTCCTAAGCACAAGAATAAGGGCAAATGAGATTCTCAAGAACAAGAACAAGGGTAAAAGAGGTTGATAAACATATGAACAACGACAATTGAGGTTGTGAAGCACAAGAATAAGGGCAAATGAAATTCCTAAGCACAAAAACAAATACAAATAAGGTTGATAAGCACAAGATCAAGGGCAATGATATTGCAAAGCACAAGAACAATGACAACAAGGTCAAATGAGATTGCTTAGAACAAGATCAAGAGCACATTAGGTTCCTAAAAATAAAAACAAAGACTAATGAGGTTGTTATGCACCAGAACAAATGCAAATGATGTTGCTAAGCACAAGAACAACGACAAAAGGGGTTGATAATCATATCAACAATGACAAATGAGGTTGTTGAGCATAACAACAAGGGCAAAAGGGATTGATAAGCATATAAACAACGCAAATTGAGGTTGTTAAGAACAAGAACAAGAGCAAATGATGTTCCTAAGCACAAGAACAAATACAAATAAGGTTGATAAGCACAGGCAAATGATGCTGCAAAGCACAAGCCCAATGACAAATGAGGTTGTTAAGTACAAGAACAAGAGCAAATTATGTAGCTAAGCTCAAGAACAAGGGCAAATCAGGTTCCTATAAACAAAAACAAAGACTAATAAAGTTGTTAAGCACCAGAACAAATGCTAATGATATGTTCAGTACCAGAACAAATGCAAATGATGTTGCCAAGCACAAGAACAAAGAAAAAAGGGGATATGCATATCAACAACGACAAATGAGGTTGCTAAGCACAATAACAAAGGCAAATGAGATTCCTAAGCACGAGAACAAGGGCAAGTGAGGTTCTCGAATGCAAAAACAGATGCGAATGATATTGGTAAGCACAAGAACAAATGTAAATGATGTTGGTAAGAACAAGAACAAGGGCAAATGAGGTTGCTAAGTATAAGAACAAATGCAAATAATGTTGCTAAGAACAAGAACAAGGGCAAAAGATGTTGATAAGCATATGAACAACGACAATTGAGATTGTTAAGTACAAGAACAAGGGCAAATGAGGTTCATAATCACAAGAACAATTGTAAATGAACTTGATAAACACAAGATCAAGGTCAAATGATGATGCGAAGAAGAAGAACAATAGCAAATGAAGTTCCTAAGCACAGAACAAGGCCAAATGAGATTGCTAAGTTCAAGAACACGGGCAAATTAGGTTCCTATAAACAAAAGCAACGACTAATGAGGATGTTAAGCACCAGAACAAATGCAAATGATATGTTGAGCACCAGAACAAATGCAAATGATATTGCTAAGCACAAGAATAAGGGTTTTAGTTGGTTGATAAGCATATGAACAATGACAAATAAAGTTGCTAAGCAAAAAAAAAATAAGGGTAAATGAGATTCCTAAGCACAAGAACAAGGGCAAGCGAGGTTCCCAAAAACAAGAACAAATGCAAATGATGTTTGAAAGTATAAGAACAAATGCAAATGATGTTGCTCAGCACAAGAACAACTGCAAATGAGGTTGCAAAGTATAAAAACAAGGACAAATGAGGTTTCTTAGCACAAGAACATATGCAATGATGTTGCTAAGAACAAGAACAATGACAAAAGAGGTTGATATGCATAAGAACAAATGCAAATTATGGTTTTAAAAACAAGAACAATGACAAAAGAGGTTGATAAGCATATGAACAACAACAATTGAGGTTGTTAAGCACAAAAACAAGGGCAAAACAGATTGATAAGCATACGAACAACGAAAAATGAGGTTGTTATGCACAAGAGCAAGGGCAACTAAGATTCCTAAGCAAAAGAACAAAGACAAGAGAGGTTGCTAAGTATAAAAACTAGGGCAAATGATGTTTCTAACCACAAGAACAAATGCATAATTGTGCTAAGAACAAGAACAATGGCGAAAGAGGTTGATAAGCATAAGAACAAATCCAAATAATTGTGCTAAGAACAAGAACAAGGGAAAAAGAAGTTGATAAGTATATGAACAACAACAATTGAGGTTGCAAAGCACAAGAACAAGGGCAAATGTGGTTTCTAAGAATAAGAACAAATGCAAATGAGATTGACAGTCACAAGATCAAGGGCAAATGATGTTGCAAAGCACAAGAACAACGACAAATGAGGTTGTTAGACACAAGAACAATGACAAATGAGGTTACCAAGCAGAAGAACAAGGGAAATAATGTTGCAAAGCTCAAGAACAACGACAAATGAGGTTGTTAGACACAAGAACAATGAAAAATGAGGTTGTCAATCACAAGAACAAGGACAAACCAGGTTCTTATAATAAAAAACAAAGACTAATGAGTTTGTTCAGCACCATAACAAATGCAAATGATGTGCGGAACAACAGAATAAAGGCAAATGTAGTTGCTACATACAAGAATAAGGGCAAAAGGGGTTGATAAGCATATCAACAATGACAAATGAAGTTTTCAAGCACAACAACAAGGGCAAAAGGGGTCAAGAATATGAACAACGACAAATGAGGTTGCTAAGCATAAGAACAAGGGCAACTGAAATTTCTAAGCATAAGAACAAGGGCAAATGAGATTTTCAAGAATAAGAACAAGAGAAAAAGAGGTTGATAAGCATATGAACAACGAAAATTAAGGTTGTTAAGCGCAAGAATATGGGCTAATGAAGTTCCTATGCACAAGATAAAATGCAAATGAGGTTGATAAGCACAAGATCAAAGGTAGATGATATTACAAAGCAGAAGAACAACGACAAATGAGGTTGTAAAGCATAAGAACAAGGGCAACTGAAATTCCTAAGCACAAGAACAAGGGCAAATGAGGTTTTCAAGAACAAAAACAAGGGCAAAAGAGGTTGATCAGCATATGAACAACGACAATTGAGGTTGTTCAGTGCAAGAATAAAGGCAAAAGGGGTTGATAAGCATATCAACAATGACAAATGAAGTTGCTAAGCACAACAACAAGGGCAAAAGGGGGTTGATAAGCATTTGAAACATCATTTACACTTGTTCTTGTGCTTAACAACCTCATTTGTCGTTGTTCATGCCCTATGCAACATAATCTGCCCTTGATCTTGTGCTTACGAATCTCATTTGCACTTGTTCTTGTGTTTAGTAACCTCATTTTCCCTTGTTTGTGTACTTTACAACCTCCATCGGCATTGTTTGTGTGCTTAACGACCTCATTTTACCTCGATCTTGTGCTTATGAACCTCATTTGCCCTTATTCGTGTG
>CAXKVW010000491.1:0-65954 GCA_964058825.1 Carex arenaria | reverse complement strand
GATAGCACCGTAAAGTGCACATGGGTTCAGACACAGACAAATAGATAGATATATACATACGAGCAGTCTTGTAAATAACAGTATGCGGTCGTCAGACGGACATAGTGCCGCTAAGCGATTAATCAGTATGCGGCCCATTAATCGGAATTATGCGGACAATTTAATATTTTTATTAAATTTATGTATATATATCATAATTTATTAAAAATAATTTATTTAACTCATTAAACTTATTAAATAAACTTAATTTAAGTTAGTTTTATTATTATAACATGATACTACGCTTATTTCTTCTTAACACATAAGCATTTTGCATGTGTAAGTAACACATTTATTTAATGAAAAATAAATTTGAGAATTAAACTTTTTCAAATATTAATAACATATTATTTGAAAGAAAGGAAATATTCCAACATAAAATCACTAAATTTAATTTATGATAATAACTTAATTTCATAAATAAACACGTTGTACTAATTGAAAAAATTACATCAGTAAGTAAGAAAAATATATGGTATATAAATAATAGAATAATTAATCAATTTCAAAGTAAGTAAGAAGAAAAAAAATATAAAAATATTGGATGTATATTCAAGCACAAATAAAACTATAATACATAATTTATAAATCTTATTATCACACACTATCATAAAAAAAAGTAATGTGAAAAATAAATATTCACTAGAATAAATGGAAAAAAGGGGAATAAACGGGAATAAATAGACAATTAAACAGTAAAACGGTCAATTAATCGTTTTTATCCTCTAACAGGCATCCGTTAAGTGTATTCGTAATGATTTGGCCGTCGTTTCCTATTAAACGGCCGTTAACACTGTTTTTTACAACACTGGTTCAGACATAGAGAAATAGATATATATATATATATATATAGAGTGATGCTATTATGCATTGCAAATTAAAAGGCCCCTTTTAATTCGCGCTCATATCGCGGTTTTCAAAGTTCAAATAGCCGATCTGAACCGTTAAATGTGTTCTCCATATTGAAATGTGCTTGGAGACCAAATTTTACATTTTTTGGAATTTTTTTACTATTTATTAAGCCCCTTTGAAAATCGCTGATCCAACGGTGGCTCATAATGAACAGTGAAACCGTTGGATCAGCGATTTTCAAAGTGGCTTAATAAATAGTAAAAAAATTCCAAAAAATATAAAATTTGTTCTCCAAGCACATTTCAATATGGAGAACACATCTAACGGTTCGGATCGGCTATTTGAACTTTGAAAACCGCGATATGAGCGCAAATTAAAAGGGGCCTTTTAATTTGCAATGCATAATAGCATCACTCTATATATATATATATGAATATAGATTGACTAATATATTTTTGGTAGCACTTCTACTGAAGTACTACCGAGTTAAAGGGCTTGTTCGACTCTGCTATTGTGCACGTGAGAAAAAAAATCAGTTCAATTTCGTATTTTATGTTCCACGCACACAGTAAAAATCAGTTCAAATTGGAGTCCAACTCATTTCCGTTTCCGCCTGTAAGCTGAACAGGCCCTAAATTTCAAAATTTTATATTTAAAATTTCGAACTAAGTAGCTCAATAAATTGATTATATATTGAACTTGTAGAATACTAATTTTTATGATTTTTGAAATTTTTTTTTTTTACTATTTTTTATGATTTATAAAAGATGATAAAAAATAGATAAAAAAAAAACCAATTTTTTTATAATTTTTTGCCATCTTTTATAAATCATAAAAAATAGTAAAACAAATAAAAAATTAAAAAATTATTATTCTACATGTTCATGATATTAATTAGATAATTAGATAATTAACTTCCGGACATAGAATTTTTAAATTTGACTATTTGGGGCACGAAAACCTTTGGGCATTTATGTAATTTGGTTATTTATTTATTATGATGGACACTATCATACTACTACTGTTAGAACAGTAAAGCTTAAAGGCAGGATCGTTGTTGCTGCAATTGCCTTCCAAACTTTAGCACGTGATTTTCCGAAATTTTTATAAATATACAAAATATCAAACAAATTTAACAATCTATACAAATTTGGGATAGAATTCGAAAAATATCCAAACCGATAAGCCGTTCATCGGTTTCAGACCACAGAACCGACCAACCGTTCATCGGTTCCAAAATTATCAAAAATTATCAAAAATTATTTAAAAACGTTGAAAATTATTAAAAAATGATGAAACCGATCAATAACTTATCGGTTTCAGCTCAGCACGAATTTTAATGCTTTCTGCACACTTTTTGAAACAACGAACGACTCAGATTAAAACAATGAACGACTCAGATTAAAATACTATTTGTAATCATTACAGAGAATTTTTTTTGAACCGATGAGTTATCCATCGGTTTCATTTAAAAATATTTTTCCTTTTTTTATTTAATTAGAAAAAGTTATAAATTATTTATTTTTTTTATTAAAATATTAGAAATTTTTTTATTTTTTTTTAAATTAGAAAAAATACCATATAATTTGATTTATTAGAAAGACTTAAACAAATAACCCGGATCAATATTTTTCAGATCGGATTTTTCATGGCTGTAAGAAAAATTAAAATATTTCTTTGTGTTTTATTAGAAAAAAATAAAAATACTTTAAATCTAAATTATTGATCCCGGTTCAAAAGTCACTTCTAGGTAAATACAGAAAATATTATTGTCTTTCTATTTTTGAAAAGATTAAAATTTGAAATTTTTTTGCCGCATGTAATGATTACATTTTTTTCTCAAATTTTAATTTTTTCAAAAATAGAATGACAATAATATTTTCTGTATTTACCTAGAAGTGACTTTTCAACCGGGATCAATAATTCAGATTCAAAGTATTTTTATTTTTTTCTAATAAAACACAAAGAAATATTTTAATTTTTCTTACAGCCATGAAAAATCCGATCTGAAAAATATTGATCCGGGTTATTTGTTTAAGTCTTTCTAATAAATCAAATTATATGGTATTTTTTCTAATTTTAAAAAAAATAAAAAAAATTTCTAATATTTTAATAAAAAAATAAATAAATTATAACATTTTCTAATTAAATAAAAAAAACGAAAAATTATTTTTAAATGAAACCGATGGATAACTCATCGGTTCAAATTTTTTTTGTCAGGATGTAATGATTACAAATATTTGTATTTTAATCTGAGTCGTTCGTTGTTTTAATCTGAATCGTTCGTTGTTTCAAAAAGTGTGCAAAAGCATCAAAATTCGTGCTGGGCTGAAACCGATAAGCTATTGATCGGTTTCATCATTTTTTAATAATTTTTCATCGTTTTTAAATAATTTTTGATAATTTTGGAACCGATGAACGGTTGATCGGTTCTGTGGTCTGAAACCGATGAACGGCTCATCGGTTTGGATATTTTTCGAATTCCATCCCAAATTTGTATAGATTATTAAATTTGTTTGATATTTTGTATATTTATAAAAATTTCGGCGTGATTTTGTTCCTGTCTTAATTTGCTGGACCCTCTAAACCTTTTCATCCAACAAATTAAGTGAAAAAAACACTTGCTTAATTAATCTTCCTAGCAAAAAATGTCTTCAGGACCAAACTACAAACTCTTAGCATTAATTCACTGTAACTACACTAGGAATTTTCCCTTACTGGGATGCATGGTGCATTTATAATTAGCAAACCTGGTTGACTTTGAATATTCTAAACTGTTGACTTCACCAGTAACATTATAACAAAACAACATGCTGTTTTTTCATAATGGTAATGTTTTTTCATCTTTGCCGATGAAGACAACATGTGAAACTCACACACAGGACAGCCGTTTGGGTCCGATGTCCATTCAACTTAAATTTGCATTCAATGAATTTCATAACCGTCCGATCTATTTTAAAATCTATGCATATGGATAGGGATGCACAAAATATTCGTGGTTCGTAATTTGATTCGAGTTTGATTCGAAAAAATTCGAAAAAAATTCGATTCGAAATTAGATTCGATTCGAAATTAATTCAAACCAATTCGATTCGAAATAAGTTCGTTGGTTCGATTCGCTATTTATTTTTGAGCTTTGAGATTTGTAAGTCCGCATTATTTGAGCTTTGAGATCCGTGTAGCGGATGAGAACTCATTTGAATATATGAGAATTCCAAAAAGCTCACGCGCAAAGTTTGAGATATGTCAGAGATGATTTTTCTCTTGTCTCCCTGTCTCCCTTTTTTCATCTCTTTCTCTCTGTCTTTCTCTTTAAGCTCCTCTGCCATGGAGCTTTAAGCTCTTACGCCATGGTGACAAAAAATTCTCGCTTTTGCTGGCGTCTCCTCCCTGCCTCCTCGCTCTCCTCTCTGCTACTCTGATCTCCATGCAGAAATTCGAACTGTTAACGAACCAATCGAACTAGTTCGAAATTAAACGAATCAAATTCGAACCTGAGTCTATAGTTCGAAACAGGGTCTTCGAAGCGAACCAGTTCGATTCGAATTTGAACGAACTCGAATTCGAACCTAGCTAGATTCGATTTGGTTTGATTCGTTTGCAGCCCTACATATGGATATTAAAGCGGACACGCACGAATATTAAAGCATCGCGCACAGATCTTAAAACATATCAGACGGTTATGGAACCCATCAAATTCAGTTTTAGTCTGATGGATATCGGACCCAAACTGCTCTCCACACACACACATAGAGTTCTAGTTAACAGGAAAGAATAGGATTCGAATCTGCTGCAATTCTTTACTCATGAACAGTACCCTACAATTTTTGTTTATGTGCGCAAAAATTATTAAACAACTAAATTTGAAAAAGTAGAAATTTAAACAACTACAATTTTTGTTTATCTGCTGCAATTCTTTTTAAAAATGTTAACTTAGATTATAAAAAGTACTGATATTATGTATCATTCAAAATAACATTGAGACCAGAGTCCCTTATGTCACTGAGACTTGTCATGAAGCATGCATCTCATCCATTAATTTTCTTGGTTACCCAAACACATGTATTATGTTTATGTTTCCTCTTAAGGATTCATTCATATAAACATATATACTGAATCCATAACTAAGAGTATGATTGAAGTAATTCCAGTTGAACTGAGCTGTTAGCTGTAGATTTTAAAAAGGAAAAATAATGATAATGTAAAAGAGCAAACTAGCATGCATAGCATAGGTCATACAATGCCTACTATTGCCTCTTTTGAGTTTCTTGTCGGTGAGTGAGATTTGTTTAGTGCGCCCACATAAAATGGCAGTGGGCTGTGGGCACCACTAACACGTGGATCTAGCGAGAACCTCGCACCGGCTTCCACGCTGGAATTTTTTTTATAAACCATAATTAAAAAAAAAAATTAGTAAAACAACATGATTATTTTTTTTTTACAAAAAAAAAACATAAGAACAAGTTAGTATCTCCGTCCGAATTTTTTTTATACGGGACGGAATTGGTATTTCGGCCCCGTCTTGTTTTATAGTTTTTCCAAAAAACCTGTGTATCCAATTCGGTCCCTGATAAAAAAAAAAATTTGGACCGAGTTGTCAACTTAGTTCTTATAATTTTTGTAAAAAAAAAAAAGTAATCACATTGTTTTTCTAATTTTTTTTTTAAACTATGATTTATAAAAAAAAAATTGTCCACGCTGCGCTTCATGTAAAAATTGACTGCTGTCGTTGATTTCCTTGTCAAATGGACCAATAAATAATCTACTGTGATGGTCCATGAACGGAGGAGTACAGAACGTGTTCATGTAAAAATTGACTGTACAAAAGATAGTGCAGAGCAAATCTAGGGAGGAGAAGAATTGAAGAAACCGTGACGCAGAGTTTTAAAAAGAATATAGCGGCTGTGCAGTTTCAAAATTCGATTACTCGAGGTACTTTTCAGGATTTGCTAACGGAAAACTAGCTCCAGCTTTATTTAATGCTTTCAATTAAAGTATTTAAAATAACAAAAAGGAACACGTCGGACTGGAAGAAGAAGGGAAGCTCCACGTGGCGTGAGATCCCATACTCCCATGCTCCTTTTTGCATATCTCCAATTCTCCATCTCCATGTTAATTATCAGTGTTGTAAATCAGTTGTCGGACAGATGGGTACCTGAGTACCGACAAGCAATTAATCAATAATTATGCGGATAATTTAATATTTTTATTAAATTTATATATGTATATATATATATGATAATTTATTGAAAATAATTTATTTAAATCATTAAACTTATCAAATAAACTTAATTTAACTTAGTTTATTATAACATGATACGGCGCTTATTTCTTCTTAACACATAAGAATTTTATATGTGTAAGTAACACATTTATTTAATGAAAAAACAAATTTGAGAATTAAACTTTTTCAAATACTAATAACATATTATTTGAAAGAAATGAAATATTCCAACATAAAACACTAAATTTAGTTTATGATAACAACTTAATTTCATAAATAAACACGTCGTACTAATTGAAAAAATTATATTAGTAAGTAAAAAAAAATATAGGGTATATAAAAAATAGAAGAATTAATCAATTTCAAAGTAAGAAGAAAAAATATATATAAAAAATATTGGAGGTGTATCTAAGCACAAATAAAACTACAATACATGATTTATAAATCTTATCATCACATACTATCACAGAAAAAAATGTGAAAATAAATATTCACTGGAATAAATGAGAATAAACGGGAATAAACTGATGATTAAACGGTAAAATGGTCGATTAAACATTTCTAACAACAAAAATACCTCCATTAAGGATGTGTGTAATTGTTTGGCCACCGTTCCGTTTAAACGGCTGCTAAAAACGTTTTTTACAACATTGTTAATTATACAACATACAAGGTAGATTAAAATTAGTGAGGCTATGGTATGATGTATAGTGTATATTGATCCGTATTTTTAATTAATATTTGTTATTTTAAAGTTTAAACATTTGATATGAATTGTTCAACATACTCTTCATATGAAAATCTACTTATAAACTTTATTTTTCAAAATTTCTTTGCTAATTTTTAAATAGATAAAAAATAACTATTTTTTAGTGATTTAAAATTTTTAGATCAAATGATTTTCTACCTATCTAAATTAATAGTAAAAAAAATCTAAAATAGTATAAATTACTATATATTGGTGTCTATGGGTCAACAATAACCTATCTAAATCAATAGTGATAAAATTCTAAATTAATAGTAAAAAAACTCTAAAATAGTAAAATTTACTGTGTTGGTGCATATGGTCAACACTGACCTATCTAAATCAATAAATAGTAACAAAAACTCTAAAATAATAAAATTTACTATGTATTGGTGCCTATTGGTCAACACTAACTATCTAAATCAATAGTAAAAAAATATCTTAAATAGTAAAATTTACTGTGTTGTCAGGGGCGAACCAAGTATAGATTTAGTGAAAAATATCTTGATTAGGAGGACAGTCATTCTCCTGAATTTTGAGTTTTAGTGAAGATTTATCGGTTCCGGCTGACTTTGTCCATCTTGAAATTTTTTTTGCCCCCTTTGAATGTTTAATTGGTAATTCGGATTAAATTTATAGTTATAATTAAAATAAATTTCTTGAATTATGATTGGTAATTATAATTATAAGTCAAAATATCAAATTACAAGTCAGAGTATTATAAAGTATAAGTTAAAGTATTATTTTTTTTTATTAAATATCCAATTAGCTATTTAAACCCGATTCGATATTTTTTTGTCCCACTGACGAAAATTCTGAATACACCCTTGTGTGTGGTATCTATGGGTCAACACTAACCTACGAGATTTTGATATGTAACGGGTTTAGATGGACCATTCGGACATGAAAAATCATATTTTGGATCCGATACGGATTTGGAGGACCGGCGGTGGCTGCGGTCCCATATCAAGTTTGATACTAATATATAGCGAAAGCCAAGTATTTCTTAGGAAAAAATTATTGATTTTAATACATTATCATATTTTTAATGATTTTCAGCCAGCTCTGCTACTAATTTAAACCATTTGTATTTTGATCGGAATGCAAACATCTACAATAGCCTAGTTTTTAGTATGTGATTGTCGTTTTTATTTTATTTTTATCATTTTGTGGTGTTCAACTTAAAATTAGCATTTTCTTATTTTTGCGTTTATATCTGCACAATAATTTTGTTGGTTTGGTAACAAATATTAAATTAAACGATTGTCAAATAATTATATAAATTAGTTTAGGGAAATTTTTCAGTGTATCCATCTAAAATTTTGAAATAGCCAATCTTCCCATAAAATTACTATAATGTCCAATATACTCACAAAAATTTAACTTTCTTTCTTCTATCTACTTTTAATTATTTTAAAAAATAAATTGATCATTATATCCTTTATTTTAAACAGAGATTCAATGTTTTTAATTTTCTTTCTTCTAATTGCCTTCTTCAAATCTCCCTCTCTAAATCGCAATGTGAAGGTCAAAAGAACCTTACATATTTATTTGATACTAATCTAATATTTAAATTAATATTATATTATATTTAATGATTAATTTAATATTATATTATATTATATTTATTCAATACTAATCTATTATTTAAATTAATATTATATTAAATTTAATATTTAAACCAATATTTATTTAATACTAATATAATATAATATTTATTTAATACTAATCAAATATTTTATTCAATAATTTTAATATTTAAACTAATTCTAATTGAGAGGAATGAAAACTATTTTTTTTATTAATATCACTAATCCTACAATCTCTTTTTTTGTTATTCCACTATTTATTTGGATTAGTAGAATAGAGCTATTCTTGAGCTAATCCAATTTTTCAATTTATGTTTGGATAACTCAAGATTAAAAATAGTGGAGCTAATCCAAAAATAGCTTTATTCTTAACCCCATCCAAACACAACAAAAAAGAATTGAAAGTTGAAGTAGTTAGAAGACGCTCGGCGACGAAGGCTTGAGAGGGAAAATATTTTAACTAATATTAAATGTATTGGTTCTTCATGATATAACTAACGACCGACAATATTTCTTACTAGATTTTGCTTGAGGATTTCTTAGGCCTACAAAATTAAATAGTAGGGTTACACACCAACAGAATCCTATTGAGCAGACAAACTAACATGCTCCTCCTGCCTTTTACTGTCCTTCAATTTATTATAAGCAACTGTATTCAATTTGTCCATATATGAAAGAATTCAGAGTTAAGTTCGATGGGTTGGGTTGTAATGACCATTCGATCTTAATATATTAAGGTTCGTGCAAATTGCATTAAAATCAGTGCAGATATTTTTTAATTTATGTTTGTATAGTTTTTAATGCTAATCTTAGAGCTAATTGAATAGCCCATAGATGTACAATGCACGTTTCTCGAAACATAATATTTAACAATATATATTAAATGAAAAAGATAAAAGAGACTAAAAAAGAAAAGGAGTATTGGTTTATAGCATTTTTATATATGTAATATGTTACAAAAAATATGCAATCGATTTATATAAATCCGCTTATTGGGGAAGGACATGGAGTCATGGAGAGTGGAGTCTTTATCCTCTGCGGTATTGCACTCGGTTCAATGATATAAGATTAACTTTCAGATAAGTAATTGTAATTCGGTGTCTAGTTAGATATTAAGATTATATTTTTTTAAGATTTGTGTCACAATTAAAGAACTTTAATTATTAATTAAAACAATGTGATTATAGACATGATGGATTTAAGGGGTTAAGCCCCTGTGTTTTTGAAATTTTTTATAAATTTCATGTTTAAGTTCTACGTTTTCTAATAAAATTTTATAGTTTGATCCTTCCGTTAATGAAGTATTTATTTAATTAGAAATATAAATATATTTTGTTCTAAATATATCTTATTGAATATTATTTTTATTAAATTAATTTAGTCCAACTATAATAAAATTTTGGTTCCGTTTTTAATTTAACATGTGTATCACTTAGTTTATTTCCCAGAACACAAACGTATTATGATTTTCAATCCCCTTTCGTAGATTGAAAATACTGTGAATACTCTCGACTAAAATAAAACTTGTAAGAAAGTTCATCCATTAAATGCTATTGATGCAACCTCTGTCGTTGCATTTTTTTTTACTTTATTTTTATATTCTGTCGTCCCTAAATAAAGATAGTTTAATTGTTTTTGATTGGGGCGTATGTAGGAGCGATTATTGTACTCAATTGGCCTCAATTAAAAAAAAAATATATACATTATTATTATCAAGGGCATAATCAGATTTTTAAGTTATGAAGATCAAACGTAAATAGAAATCAGTCATATAAAATTTTATACTTAGTATGAATATCAATTTTACAGTATCTATAAAATTTTATTCTAAACTATACACAAAATAATATATAAATACAATTTTTTTTTTAAACTAATAGGGTCAATTGATCCCATTGGATACATGTGCCTCCGTCTTTGATTATTGTGCTGTATTTTTTATTTAATATTAAAAATGTATTTATTTGCATTCCAAAAAAAATACACTTATGTGATATCCGTACCTTTTTTAATAAACAGAAATCAATAAATTTGAATATATGTCCACTCTTGTGGATCAAATCCTTGCTTCATTGCCGATTCTGGGAACATTGCAACAAGAAGTAGATTTAACATCTTTCCATTTTGGGTAAGAAGCCTCTCAATTTGAACCTTTGGAGGAATTAATACTCTCTTAATTAATTAATTAGTTTACTAACACCAGACAGATTGGAGATAGCATAGGGGGTCAGTGTTATTTGAAGGGTCCGGATTCTTTAAGATTCGTGTTAGAACATCTCAAACGGTCTGAATCAAAACAAAAAAATTGAGTTACTTTCATGGGATCCGAATTCGACAGGTTGTAGGTTGCATGTTTTAGTTACCAGGTTGTGAAAGCCTGATTAGCCGGGCAACTATCATTTTCTACAGATCCGTAATTAATTAGATTAATGAATAATTAAATATAAATCAAAGGGGCCGGGGTAGGTGAGGGACTGAGGGCTACTGAGAATGTGGGATCCATCACACACTTTATGTTTCCTCTTTGCTACTTATTAATTACATATTTACATCATGCACTGCATAATCTGCATTGCTTCTCTTTAATCTTTAGTTAGAAACTTTGATGGATGAAAAATAGTCACTAATTCGGATTAGCATTATTCCGAGATACTATTTTTCATTTGGGTGTATTTGGATTAACAAATATAGACTATTTTTTATTTGTCTTTTATAGATTTTCTCACTATTTTACTAATTCAATATTTTGTTGGATTAGTTACTATTCTCAAACTTAAAATTAGCTATATTCTTACTATATTCCTTGTTTCATTCAAACTTATAGAGCTTGGTACTGGTAGGAGTTGTTTTTTTCTCCTTCTCTCGCTTTTATTTAGAATAGAAAATGCAAAAATTCTAAACTTAACAAGTTGTAATAATGTCAACAAGATTTGGATTATGTGTACTGTTAGAAATAATGTCCTACGGATCAAATAATTTGGGCTGAATTTGATATTTTATTTATAAAATTAATTTTGAATTAAATTATAGGGAAATTTTCTAATGTACCCATCAAAACTTTCAAAATAGCTAATTTCCCCATCAAAACATCAAAATTTCTTATTTCCCCATTCTAATTTGAAATCATTTCTTATTTCCCCATATGTGATTAAATTTGAAATTTTAAGTTTAACTTATAGTTTAATTTTATTTTAAAATTGAAATGTCCATTTTACCCTTCTTCTAAAACTGAGATCTCTTTTCCCTTTACCCCATCTTTTATTGAGAACCAGTTTACTCTGTTGGTAATCAAGGCACTGTTGGAGCTTGAAAACCTTGAACCAACCAGTTTCGTTTTTGAAGTAGGTGTCTTGTACAATATCTAAAGAAGTGTATTTATCTTCAGTTAATCAAATTGCAGCGCATTTGCAACAGTTAAGAACTTGCTTGACAGAGAAAATAAGTCTCCCAAAATCAATGCTCCATTTTATATAAACAAGGAAAGTTAGATCTTTTATACGACTTAAGTGCGATATCATCAACTCAATCATGCTCCTACAGATATATCATCAAGGGTCGTTGTACGCCTCCTGGAGCTCTGGATAGTGCTCCACCATTTTCTGTGGCCGAGAACCACGCGGTGAATTGCGGTTCGTCCAGTTCCATCTCCTTCTTCTCTGCAAATTTACAGTTCGATTCTAGCTTCAACCTCAGTTTTTTGGTGATAGATATCCATCTGCTCTCTAACTCGGTCCACTTTTGTCTCTCCACCTTGCTTTGCATTTTCATTTGTCCCAGTTTCGTATTTTTACCCAGAGCAATTAAGGGTTAAGAAGAAATAAGTAGTTTTAGAAGAAGGATAAAATGGACATTTCAACTTTAAAATAAAAGTAAACTATAAATTTAGATTAAAAATTCAAATTTAATAAATACATGGGGAAATAAGAAATTTCAATGTTTTAATAGGGAAATTGGCTATTTTAATATTTTTGATGGGTACACTAGAAATTTTCCCTAAATTATATTGGACTGCATGGCATATGAGTCAAAATTTGTGGATACTTAAAAAGGTTCATCCGGATTGGTTCGATCAATTGATGCAACAAAATTGGTGTCACCGAAACTGTGCGAGTGCTTTATATATATACATATATATCCATTAGTATAGTTACAAAATTTGTGAATTATTCGGTTGATCGAACTTTGACCGAATTTTTCTCAAAACTTTTTTTTTTTGTTTCTTGTGGGACTAAGATCTCTAGTTCAGATAATTATGAATCATTACCGAATTATACCCGAATTAGTCTCAAATCACGAAGTTTTGACCCCGCCGAACCTGAATAATTCATTTGTCGCAATGACTAGTAGTAGTTCATTTTTCAATTGATCGGAAATCTAAATACACATATTCTGAAAAACAACAGAGTGAGACAGAGACGGTTGTCTATTCGGTGCTAACACACCAACTCATGAATGTTTATCAGCTTGTACATGTGGATACTAAAAGCTACGTGACTGCTATTGTTGCGTACACTCGATACGTCGGTGAACAAAAAAACAAAATTGCAAAATTACGGTTAAAATTGTGAAAAACTTCCACTGTGCTTCTGTAATCTCTATCTTGAATTTAATTATACACATAAATCACTGTTAAAATAAATACAGTTTGTAAACAATAATTTAGTTTTATTTTTCTCACTGTTTCATTTCACTTTATAGTTGACCGAATAATTTTCGAACAGAGCCAATATACGTCCATCTAATTAGATGATAATTAATTTTATGACTGATTCTTCAATCTAACAACTTTATCTTTACTTTATTAAAATCAACTACCCGCGTGCAGAGAAAACGGCACCGGATTTCCCGCCAAAATTTGATAGTTTAAGTCAGCTTTGAAGAGCGGTTGTCCCTTTGTTTCTAACCATTATCTAATGGAGAACGAATAAAGCTAGTACCAAAGAAGAAAAGAGAGAGAGAGAGTATAAATTAAAATGAAATCCTTGTCAATTTGAGGCATTAATCATGGAGGAACAGTAACAAACAAGAGCATTGCCGTTGCTTTCATTGAGATGATTATTTATTTAGTCTTCAATCAATCTGTGGCGGTTTGTCTTGTACGGTACATGATTTGGGCCAAGACTGATGTGATATATAGGGCCAGAGAGACGTATAGATTCGAGCTTTTTTTATAAACCATAATTATAAAAAATAAAGTTACGGTTTTCGGAAGATTACGGCTTGAATTACAAAAACCATAAAAACCGGTTTGGCAAACCGTTTTCAATATATGAAAACGGATTGGGAAACCGTTTTTGACCGTTTTTGACTTTTTTGTGAAAATTTGGTGCGGCGACTGTGTGGTATGCAGTGGAACGGACTGGGAATCCGTTCTCCCTTGAAAATGGATTGGGAAACCGTTTTTGTTTTTTTTTGTTTTCTTCTCTCTGTCGGTGGAGAGGTCCTATAACTTTTAATTTGCATATGTTTTGACTTTTTTTTTTTCTTCTTCTTCTCTCTGTCGTTGGCACGAAAATTTGCATTTGTAAGACTGTGTTTGTAAGACTACGAAAATTTGTAAGACTGTATCAGACGATAAATGATTTCAAATAAAGCACACTTAATTGTCCAATTAAAACATATGCATAACAAAATCCAAACAAAATGATATTTAAAAACATATGCATAACAAAATCCAAACAAAACACACTTCATGATTGGGCTTCTCTGCTGGAACCAAAAAATTTTGAGTGACTAAACCGCTTGGTTTGTTTAATTTCTCTGGCTGGTCTGGTCTCTATGGTTGGTCTGGTCTCTCTGGTTGGTCTTCTCTGCTCTGCTATGGACGGCCCCGCACCTGATGATCCCGCATCGTCTCCTATATGACGCCCGTCTATCATTATTGCCTGAAGGGAGTCGTAAACTCCGTTCAGTACATCCTCGGCGGTTCTTTGAGGGACCCGGACAGCTGGATCACTCGGCCGTCGGTCTGGATAATCATCGTCGATATTAATATGTCCAATATCAGATGGAAGTCCTGCATGGTCGAGCATGGCTCTGAATAGTGCAATCTGGCCAAGATCCTGTAGAATATCGCGACTATATTCAAGCAATTGCAGTCCGTAAGCCTTTTGGCCAGGTGTCTTTACCATTGCAATTCCTTTTGCGGTGTATTGTGTGACACGAAATTTCTACAATAAAATAATATTTTAAAAGTTAATTTGTGTAATAAAATAAAATGATATATTACAACAAATAAATACTTACAATTCGAGCTTGAGACATTGCATCTGAGACATATCCTAGGTTGCCTACATCTCCGGCTGGTTCTGGCATTGACTGGCTCAGAATTGTTGCACTGTTCTGATTCGGAAATACAGATGGCATGCCATTATGGAAGAACCAGTGCATGTACTCGTCGTACCTGCAAATAAAATAAACGGAAAAATATCTTTATGCAAAAAAAAAAATATAATTCATCACGAATATCTTTATGCCAAATTTTTTTTTTTACCTAGAATCGTCATACGGTACATGCTCAAAATAAGTCATGGGTGGTGTCATGTAATACACTTGAAAATAGTTGCTCCAGTCAACAGAGTGTTCGTCATCGGACAAACCGCTCGCTCGCTGATAAAGACGAAGTTCTTCAAGCTCCTGAAAGGGTTTTGGAGGACAAGGAGGAATGGGCTGAAATATGCCGAATTGCCGAAGAACCCTCTCAGGACAGTGAATTTCTAATTGCCAGAAATGAATGCACCACAACCTGCATGTAAAGAACGAATAGTCTCTCAACCCGCGCGAAGGTATGCCGAGCTGGTAGTACTCAGTGTACGGCATCCAGTTGACAACACTAGCTCTCAAATGCTCAAATTGGTTCCGGAATTGCGATGTGCCTAATTTGTAAAAAGTTGCTAGTTAAATATTGAATGAACACTATATTAAGATGAAAATAATATTTATTATTAAAATGTACCTCTAAGCGGAATACCCTCCCATTCATGAGGTTGAATCCACTTCGCTCCAAAAGCCAGTCTTTCATTTGGGTCACCTTGGCCAAATGACAAATCATTTTTGGGCCTCGGCCGTCCAATAGGAAACCGAGTCCAAGCCCACATCTGGAGCAGTAGTATCGGACCATTAATCGAGTTAAAAGATTTTCTACAAGCTCGGGACAACTCATGATACAGGCAAGCAAGCACGGCACCTCCCCAATTGTAGTCAACATCTCGAGGTCCCAAATTCTCTAAGAACTGCAGGTACATTATTGGGACACCGCTTGCAAACGAATCAGGAAACATTATACCCCCGAACAAGTCCATGCAATATGCACGTGTGTATTGATCAATTGTTTGCTGGTCACTGGCCGGTGTCAATTTCCTAACAAATCTGTTCTTTAACCATTTTAGATGCATGTGGTGTTTACACTTTGTTTCCTTCTTTTTTTTTAAGAAAAAGTCATCATCACTGTTTTCGTAGCCATCGTACACTTCATGTCCCAGGCAGTCTTCAATTAATTGGGACCAATTATCATCGGTACATCCAGCTACAGCCATACCTGTAAATACAAATGTTAGATGAACATATCAATTAAAAACAAATAAATTAGTAATAGAAAAAAAATTACCAGTAATGGGCAATCCCCACAAACAACTGACATCTTCTAATGTAACTGTCATCTCTCCCACTGGAAGATGGAATGAATTCGTCTCCGGCCTCCACCTCTCAACAAGAGCGGTGATTAATCCTTTATCAATATAGCATTTATTCACATCCTTCATCTGAAACAAGCCTAAATTCACCAAACCTGATTTCATCTGAGGCTAGTAAGGAATGCCCAATTGACGAGTGCTAGTACGTAGTGCGTACTCGTCCTGTAACGATAATTGCCATGCATAAAAAATTAAACCCCAAAATTTAATTCAACCTTATAAGTAAATTTCAAGTAAGATCGCCAAGTTATGACAAATACCTGCGTACTCGCCATGCTTATTTTGTGTAGGTCTTCAGACAATACCAACAAAGGTGGTAACGGTTGTTCATAATTCATTTTGATAGACTACAATACAAAAAAAAATATTCAAAGAAATTCCACAACAAAATTAAATTCTCTAATTCATCGAAAAAACTAGCCTAAATTACATCCAAAAAAATTTATTCTACATTCATTAAATTTAATTTTATGAGGTAATATACTCCACATGTGAATCATTCTACAGTTACTAAAATAACACTAACAAAACTAAATCAATCTACAATTTATTTATACTATATGCAAAACCCTAAATTACTAAATCATTATACAATTATTAAAACTACGCTAATATACCTAAATTATACTAAAAAAACCAAATAATTATACATCTCATTTATATACCCTGAATTAAACTACAAAGCCCTCAATTTTACACTACAAAATTTATTTATACTACAAAAAATAAAATTAAACGACAATAACTTATTTATACCAAAAATATATATATATATTTCGGATTTTTATCAACAAAATGCCTAAATTACACTAAAAAATACCCTCAATTTCGGATTTTTATCTACAATTTATTCATATACTCCAAATTTCTTAATATACCCTCAATTTCGTAATACATCATCAATTAACGGGAGATATACTACAAAAACTCTTAATTTACAATACAAAGGTCAAATTAAACTACAATTACTTATTTAAACTAACAAAAATTTGAAATTTCGGATTAATTATCCAAAAAAAAAATTAAACTACATACCTAATGAAATTAGTAGATCTGAAGCTTATGTTGTTCTTCTCAAAGAAACCTATAATTATATATGCTTCAATTAAGAAATAATAACTAATTAAGAGCTGAAAAAAAAAATTTAGAAAACTCACTTGTTTGGTTCGGAGGCAGAGAAGAAGAGGAGAACGAGTTGGGAAGAAAGGAAAACGAGCTGGAGCTGGGGACCGAGTTTTATCCCAGTTCGAAACCGGTTTGCCAAACCGTTTTCGGTTTTTTTTTTTTCTCTCTCTCTCTCTCTCTCTCTCTCTCTCCGTGAAAACCGGTTTGCCAAACCGTTTTACATTTTTTTTTCTCTCTCCGTGAAAACAGTTTGGGAATCCGTTTTCTGGTCAGTTGGATTTTCTGTGGCGTCAATTGCTGTGGTGGGGAAAACTGATCGAAAACGGTTTCCCAATCCGTTTTCATATATTGAAAACGGTTTGCCAAACCGGTTTTTATGGTTTTTGTAAATCCAGCCGTAATCTTCCGAAAACCGTAACTTTATTTTTTATAATTATGGTTTATAAAAAAAGCTCTATAGATTCCCTGAGCATCAATTTGGGCCTAGCGCATAGTAGGTTCTGATGGATTTTGGATCTATTTTGAGTTTGATGGACTGACAAACTACTTCTTGTAACGACTATATATTTTGTATCATTTTTATATAGACGGAAAATTGTTAACACAACAAATCTGGTTTTGGATGGGGAAAAACCGAAGCCACTTTACTAATTGGTCCAGTGTTAACGATATCATTGAGTTTGCTTAATTTTGACTTTACCTAAATATTCTCAATTTGCTTTTCTGATTATGTTTAGTGCGTGTTGTTAGATAATTTGGAAGCTTAGAAATGAAGCTTGTTTTCAAATACTCCAGCTAAATCATTTAGGACTATTGTTTTACTTATTATTTTTTTTTTATCTTATTACATACTGGACAGGTATTATTAAGAGACAGACCAAAAAAATAGTGCAAACTGACTGGATGCCAGAGGAAATTAATGTTATCGATCTCACTGCAAGTGTGGGGTCCAAATGAAGACAGAATCTTAGCTGACCTTCAAATGGTGGTGCATGAATTAATCATATACAATGCATTACCATGTTTCGGTGTGCATGAATTAATCATGTGAAATTGCTGAACTCGTAATCTTGCAATATATATAAATGGAAGGCAGTTTGGTGTAAAAAATTCTGAAGAAAAAGAATGCACAATAACTTCACATTTACTGTTATTAATCATTTGAGGAAAAAAAGAATTTAAATAAGTCATAATTTTATAATCTAGTTCGATTTGGTTAATATGGTAGTTATATGGTGCAACAATATTCTTAGGATTTTTTTTTAGGATATTGGAGCAAATTGATACATTATAATTAACATTTTTCAATTATGTAGAACTATGTTAAATTATTTTAAATTGCAATTTAAAAAGACAACCAAAACCTAAATATGAATTTTTTTTGCTTTTGTTCCCCTTTTAAGCCATCTAACATAAGAACGAACTGCGCTGTTCGTTCAACGGCCATATTACACAATGCCATGACTTGATGCTACAAAATGAAATACCAAAAACACTCCAGTAAGAAATTCAATTATTAGTTCTTATTGAATCATATTTGTTGTTATGTTTTCCGAGGCACACATCTTATTGAATAATAATTGTTGTTATGTTTCCGAGGCACACATCTTATTGAATAATATTCGGTACAACTAATCAACAATATGTCAACAGAATTTGAATACTGTACAAGAAAAAAAAAAAACATAAATAAATTACCTCAAATATACAAGAATATACAACACCTGGTGCAAATAATAAATTAAGACAAAATTGTCTAGAGTTTATTGCTCGGAATTGATGCAATGCAAGAAAAAAGCCCCTTACAAAAAGGTTAAAAAAGTAGTATAGTAATTTAAAGATAATCATACTATCACTAAAATCAGAATTGATGTATTATTTCTATATTCAGCCAAAAAAAAAGAAATATCAGTAAATAACTGTTTTTGTGTCAGTAGGTTATTCCTAACGAGCCACCTTGCATCATCCAGGAAAACGTTATCCTCTGCTCTCTGTTGCATACCTACACCAAAGTGAAAATTCAGACTTTGTATAGGGTATAATAACTATCTAAGCAGTAGATGTTTTGTATTGGGCATATAGCAAATTTTCAACATACTCCCTCTAGTCAAGGTCTGACATAGCTTCTAGTCAGCAGAATTGTGATTGGAGTCCTGATTCAACTTGACTTCACTAAACTCTATTAAACCCAAATTATATACAACATACCCGTAGCTAATTGCTCAAAATTAGAATTTTAGTCTCATGTAGGTAAATACACATCTAATAGCTTATAATTGTAACCATTCTCATATAAATTCACAATATTAAAATTCTAAAACCAAGTTAGATACAAGACATAATAACTACTCAGAAGAAGTAATTTCAAATTCGTTTGAACTTGGTTATGGAATTATTTCTCGATCTAGAGTAACTTAGTCGCAGTTCATGCAATTAAAAAAGAGAGGAAAAGAGAACAGGTGATTGACCCAGTACAGGTACATGTTGGGTCTCAAGTCCTACCAAAATGCTGTATTCTAACACCATTGTTTGAAAAATCCTTCTTTCTATTTTTTTTTCTTGGATATTTGTCTTAACAATAAAAAAAAGTTTCAGACAATGGATGTATTCTAACCATATATGGACTTCTTGTCAAATTTAAGTAATATCTTGATATTCAACAGTAATACTTGATTATCTGAATTTAAGTTTAAAATAAGAAGATTTTTTCATCAAGAACTTGGATTTGAGTAGAGATTGTGGCATAAAAATGAATAACAGGAAACATATATGGTTGAATTTTTCCTGTAATCACTGGCACAGTGCCACTGATATCCAGAACTGAGCTGTACAAATGCCTCTGATTGTCACATTTAGAAAATTCCAAAAATTACGAAACTGCTCCAGTATATAAATCTTGATGTTTAGAGAATTTAGAAACAAAAATCACTTAATAAGAAGTTGTGAATTGATCAGGACATAAAGAATAAGCATGCATACTCAGAAATTTCCTAAATTGCCCTTGTCACATGATAAACCAATAAAATAAATCAGAAATGAAGTTGATAAAATGGTGAGATTTTGTGTGCATATCAGACATATATGTAAGTATAAGGATAGGACTCAAAACTTGATAGGTGAAGAACCTAAAATGACTCGTAGCATACACTGTCACTATGCTATGCAGTGACAGGCTTCCTTTTATGCCCCAACCCCAATCCAATGATCTAGACCAGACCACTCAAATTCGTTTTATGGACCATATTACCCTCTCTCAGAAAAGGAAACTATTAAGGCTGAAAATTTGTGATTAAAGGAAGATACTGATTGGTGGAAATAAAGGAAATAAAGGAAACAATTCATGTAAAGCTAGAAAACATAACTCATCTTAATCAGGAGCCAAAAATAATTGTTGTAGAGTTTCACGAATTCAACACTAATCAAAGTAAAATATGACATACCCAATTTCGCTGAGTTATTCGAAATAGTTATTGGCAGCATCAATTTCCTGTTAAAAAAATGAGAAGATTAATACAAATTTGGTTGGGTGGTAAAATTTAATGTAACACTACATAATCACTCTTAACACTACATCAATTTTCTGTAATCTTCAATCTTACATTATGTCCTCAATTTTTTTTTTTTAAATCTTAATATTTTTATCTAAAAATGAGAAATGAAAAGTGTACAATTTTATATTAAACAAAAAATTTATATCCAACAAAAAAATTGAACATTTTTGTTTGTTACAAAATTGAACACTTTCTATTTTCTATTTTTAAATTAATATATTAAGATATTAAAAAAAATTTGACAACATAGTGTAAGAATAAATATTTTTTTTTCTATAAAATTTGAATATTTTTAGATGAAAATATTAAGATCCTAAAAAAAAAATATTGTAGCAGTACCAAACTGCTCCACTGTGGGATGGTTTGCCATAAAAAAAAAACTGAAAAATAATAAAAAAAATGTAAAATTTACTGTAGCAGTACCAAACCGCCCCACAGTGAGGCGGTTTGGTTATTTTTACCATTAAATTGAAATATTAAGTATTTTTGTTATTATTTTATTTTTTTGGGTATGATAAAATAACTCGGCAAACTACTACTTGTAACGACTATATATTTTGTATCATTTTTATATAGGCTGAAAAATGTTAACACAACAAATCTGGCTTTGGATGGGGAAAAACCGAAGCCACTTTACTAATTGGTCCAGTGTCAACGATATCATTGAGTTTGCTTTGACTTGACCTAAATATTCTCAATCTGCTTTTCTGATTATGTTTAGTGAGTGCTGTTAGATAATTAGGAAGCTTAGAAATGAATCTTGTTTTCAAAATACTCCAGCTAAATCATTTAGGATTATTGTTTTACTCATTTGTTTCTCTTATTAGGACTATTGTTTAACTCATTTGTTTCTCTTATTACATATTGGATAGGTATTATCAAGAGGATCCGACTCTGCTACTTTATTTAGAGAAAAGCAGAGAGTATTTTGAAAAAAAATTCTATTCACGTATCTCGATAAAAAAAACTTTTATATGGACAAATCTCAACAAATTTGAATAGTTGATATCGGAAAAGCAAGACTCTGCTTTTCTCTAAAAAAAAAAGTAGCAGAGTGGGATCCATTATCTAGAGATACCAGAAAAATAGTGCAAGCTGACTGGATGCTAGAGGAAATTGATGTTATCCCACATTCCCACTGCAAGTGTGGGACCCAAACAAAGACAGGAACTTAGTTGACCTTGAAATGGGGAAATAAATCTGCTGCGATTCTAATTTTCCTGCGATCCTCTGCGATTCCAAATCCTTCCCTTCATATGTTTTGAGATTCGTGCTTAACAAATAACTATTCTTGAGATTTGTGCACTCCAAAAAATGAATGGATAGATTTGGAATCGCAGAGGATGATAGGGAATTTGGATCGCAGCAGATTTATTTCCTGAAATGGTGGTTTATCGCAGTCCTAATGAGGATGAAGAAGATTCCACCGAGTCTGTTGCTTAGTTCTTAGTATTCTGATTTGATAGGGTTATATGTGTAATATTATTAGCGTTTCTATGTTTTTGGGTCTCTGGTACTTTGTCAGGTTAAGTTTTGTCTACTTTGTTTTTGGAAACTTTACTAAAGTTAAGATGCATCTCAGTATTTTTTTTCCTTTTGTTTTGTAACAGGATACTATGTTTCCTTAATAAAACAGACTAACAAGTCTTTTTATCAAATTATTAATAATAATAATAATATAGGCTGAAAAACTCTTGTAAGAATGATAAAATTATCAATGACATATTTTCTCTTCAAATTTAATCTCAAATTATATTTCAAATTCTAATAAACTGGTACTCTGTTTGAATGCTGTCCTCTCTATACCTAGAATACAATATTCTACATTAACAAATGTGATGGGTGAATGTTTTATTACAAAGAAACAAGGGAAAAAGAAGATGAAACTAAAGACAACCAACCAAAGAAAACGAACTTTATGTGACAACAGAGCACGCAGACGATATTAATCAAAATTTACATCAATATTCGTCAGTAGGGAATAGGGATAGAGCAAGAAAATAATATCGAGCGGAACGAATTTCTAAAATAAAGTATAAACTTATAATTATTTTGATTCAAAAGAATATTTTTATAATTTCATCCAAAAGAAACATAACAATAAGCATTTTTTTTTTCCTTTTTAGACGAAGGGGGGACACGTACTATTAAAGTTTCAATTTGCTTTACTAAAACAAAAAGAAGTTTCAATTTGATCAAGTATTCAATTTTCATACGAATCAAGCGGGCATAGGTCATAAAGCGAATTGAACGATTCCGAACAGACATCGGACTCAAGACGCGCCCGACTTCCTATGAAAAAAAAAATATATTTTCATATGTCGATTGTCAATTTTACCATTACAACTTGTGCGTACATAGTTGTAGAAATTATATATATTATGTGAACTCTGATATAATATGATATCAAACATCAATTAATTGATATTGGCATCATAAATTAATTACAAAAAGTCTTATATCTTCTCTTAAGTATCTCGTTGCATATTAATGGAGATGTCTGCCATTTTATCTGACATAGCACATTTCGAATTTCTCAGAAAAATAATTTTTTAATAATTTTTTTAAATATGGTACAATTAAAAATTTCAGCATGAAAATATACAAAGAAAAATAGGAAGATGCGACCTTTCCTCACAACAATAGCATGAAAGGAACCATGAAACATGCATTACCATGTTTCGGTGTGCATGAAATAACCATATGAAATTGCTGAACTCGTAACTTTGCAATATATATAAATGCAAGGCAGTTTGGTGTAAAAATTCCGAAGAAAAAGAATGCACAAAAACTTCACATTTACAGTTATTACTCAATTGTAAAAAAAAAGAATTTAAATAAGTCATAATTATCATCTAGTTCGATTTAGTTTAACATGATAGTTATATGGTGCAACAATATTCTTAGGAATTTTTTTAAGATATTGGAGCAAATTGATAAATGATAATTAACATTTCTCAATTATGTAGAACTACGTTAAATTATTTTAAATTATTTTAAAAACAAAACAAGAATATGACAAATAACACTTCTCAATATCGAGTCAAAACGGAACTTGTTCTTCCTCCATCGATGAAGTATGTATTTCTCACTTACATACAATTGTTTCTCATACTTTAAAACTATGATGGAGTGGGCACACACAATTCCAAATGATTCAATTTTTTTGCAAATACAAAAAACTTAATTTAAAAGCCCATTTACTGAACTTCAAACGTATTCCAAAAAATTTACTGAACCTAATACACCATTATATACTAATCTAAATGAAGTTTAAAAACACAAGTCAAATTCAAAGATTGTCTAACCTCGTGTTGAAACTTATAAAATATGGTATTCGTATGTAAATTACAAAACTGTTTCTCAAATTATAATTGAGAGATTAAAACAGGTACTGTGCTCTAGTCCTTATGGATCATATAATGTTCCATTTGTCATATTCTACTCAACCTAGCTTCAAAACTAATAACAAGCTTAACAAGAGTGGATTTAGCTCTAAAATAATTATCAAAGAATGCGTTTATGCTCTCTACTCTTTTGGTGGTATTCATGCCAGTCCAAAATCTTTCATTCAAAAAAACTAGGACCCATTTATGGCTCTGTCTGAATATGTTTTTAAATCATATCTCATCTTCGTATCCAATCTTCATAATTAACTTCCTCCAACTTTTCTCAAAATATAATGGTGTTTTGGCTTCGTATACAATCGTCTTCACCAAATAACTTAAAGCATTCTTGTAATCCTGACGAACAAATTTACTAGATAGCTTATGAAGAATGTGCCAAGCATAATACCTATGCATAGTATCATCTCAAAACATACTTGACAATGTAAAAATAATACTGTAAAACAATTCCGCTAATAATGTAAAAACAAGGTTAAACAAATATTGTAAATCAATTAATCTAATGATGTAAGTCAATGAATCCAATACTGTAAAACAATATTAATTAAATAATGACAATCAACCGAAACAATGATGTACATCAATAAACTAATACTGTAACATAATGATCCAATACTGTTAAAAAAATTCAACTAATATTGTACATCGATTAATCCAATGATGTAAGTTGATCACTGCAAAAGCGACTATTACTTTTAATATTTATAAACTCGGTGTTCTATCGGGTCGGACTGCAAGCGCACAATCCTATCGAGTAGTATAATCGAGTGTCGATCTATAGGGGATAAGTTCTACAGTCTTGAGCAATTAAATCACAGTCCTTCAAAAGACTAGACAAAATTTGAAAATTCGAGGGTTGAGATCTGGTCAATGATCAAAAGTATTTAGCGAAAATCAAAAGTAAGCAAATAGATAATGGTGAGAATTCCTATAGTTTTGGCATACCATTGTTACTTCTATCATTTTTGATTGTTATATCTCGTTTGATGTAGGTTTTCAGTTATTGTAAAAGAGTTTCTAATCCGTACTTAGTGACTGCCGCTATCGCCGAACAATCACATTACCAACCAAGACTTTCCTCGTAGGGCTTGACTCGATTAGTGCAAGGAGATATGTGCTTAGCCCAAAGTCACAACCTTCACTTGATCAGGTCCCTCGATTGATCTTATAGGGTGTCCCCACAGTAAGGCAAGACAATGCGATATTGGTCTGCGAATGCCAAGACTCCCAAGTCTACTTTTGTTGTTCCAATCTAAGATTTTCCTTGTTCAACGTGATGTATATATTAAAATATGCTTGTAGATCAAATTTTATATATTTTTTAATTTTTTTGCTATTTATTAAGATGGTACAAAAATTCAATGGGTTGAAAACAACGATTTTGTAAAATACTTAATAAATAGTAAAAAAAATTCAAAAAAAAAATGTAAAATTTGGTCTCCAAGCACATTTTAATATAGAGATCATGTTGAACGGTTTGGATCGACTGTTTGGATTTTGAAAATTTTGAAAATATAGAGTGTAAATCGGTGTCACAAAAAATGGTATAAGTAGATCCCTCTTATATATATATATATATATATATATATATAGAGTTTGGCTAATATACCAACGTTGGTATAGAGCAGTTCGTTATACCAAGTGGATTTTGTGATTTTGAAGTCCAAATAGTAGATCCGAACCGCTCAACATGTTCTCCATATTGAAATGTGCTTGGAGACCAAATTTTACATATTTTGGAATTCTTTTACTATTTATTAAGCCACTTTGAAAATCACTGATCCAACGGTGGCTTAACTAAACAGTAAAAACAGAAGCCACCGTTGGATGAGCGATTTTCAAAGTGGCTTAATAAATAGTAAAAAAATTCCAAAAAATGTAAAATTTGGTCTCCAAGCACATTTCAATATGGAGAACATGTTGAGCGGTTCGGATCGGCTATCTGGACTTCAAAATCACAAAATCCACTTGGTATAACGAACTGCTCTATACCAACAGTGGTATATTAGCCAAACTCTCTCTCTATATATATATATAGTGGAGGGTTCCAATGCACCCAAAATTCTATGCTCCCATTTGCACACAATCTTTTATCTTCATTTTTAAAGTCCGAACAGTCAATTCGAACCAATCAACATGACCTTCATAATAAAATATGCTTGAAGACCAAATTTTATATTTTTTTAGAATCTGTTTACTATTTTTTTGAGATAGGTATAAAATCACTTTATTGGATGGTCCATAATATTCTTAAAACAATGATTTTGTACTTATCTTAAAAAATAGTAAAAAAGTATAAAAAATATAAAATTTGGTCTCTAGGCATATTTTATTATGAGGGTCATGTTGAGCGGTTCGGATCGACTATTCAGATTTTGAAAATGAAGATAAAGAAGATAAATAATTGGGTACAAATAAGAACATAGAATTTTGGATGCATTGGAACCCTCCTCAAATAAAAAATAATATTTGTTTTGTAATTTTTCAGATATCTAAACAAAGCATTAGCTTTCGAGTGAAATTTCCACAATCGATAATATATTTTTATTTGCACCTTTATATTAAAGAAGCTGACCTTGTTGGAGAATACATTACGACACTTTACACAAAAAAAAAAAAACAGTACATCAGAGATAGTGCAACCAAATTCGTATTCTCTCGAGTACCGGACTGAGTACAGTATAAGTTGACAAATTTCAGTGGAGCGATTGAAATATGGTGCTTATTTAGACATAATAGGCTTGTTCGGCACAAAGAAATTGTAAATGAATAAGAAAAGAATATGGAATTGTAATGTAATAGTAATTGAACGTAAATGTAATTGAATGAAATAGCGAAAAATTGAAAATATGAAATTATAATAGAAATATGTAGTCAAACTCTTCTCTTTTGCACTGTAGCCCCTTCTATTTCATCCCACTATTTTATAATGGAAATAAAATTTGAAAAAGAATGACTTTTTCACGTGTTGAAATTCGCACAATTCTATTGTTCCACACTATTTCAAATTTGCCGACTATGATTGGAATTATATAGAATATAAGTATTTTTTTTTTCCATTTTTTCACTATTTCATGGGAGTCCAAGGAATTCGTTTTTGAAATCCGTACACAGTTAAATAACAGTCTTAATTTAATAATTCTACCTATTTTATGGGGTAAAATACATCGAGAAAAATTAATACAAGGTCATATTTTATCTGTTTTTAGAATTTGGTGTAATGTAGAAATTAGGAATGACGATTAGAGTCAGCATTAGATAACTATGGATAACTATACCAAAGTCAAACATAATCGTTGACTTATGCTCTCTTTCCTTTTGAAATAATAATACTTTGATCTTAATTTATTGCCCTTTTCTATTATAAAGTACACAAATTTTAAATGTGCTCAAACATGCATTGAGACTTCAACTGATACATGTGCTGATGTGCTTGAAAACCAATGGTCTGGTTAAGAAATTGTATTTATACGATTTTAAGGGGCCCATGCATATACACTAGATACATTAGATTTGAAGCGTTAGTATACTTGTGATTCAGATAGTTAATTGTATTGTACCATTCATGGAGAAATCCAAATTGTACAATTAAGGTGTGCTTCCGAATTTGGGAAAAAGAAAAAAAAAATGATGGTCGTTTTGTTTTCGAGTTTAATTTGAAATCTTAAGTGGATAATAAAATTAGTCACGTCATTATTAGTTCCCTTACGTTATATCACGTGTATTGATTATGTGACGTGATTCACGTATTGCTTGACGTGATTATCTTTCATTATTTTAGTCAGATCATGTAAACAGATCCAGTCACATACGTGGCACGTTACGTGACTCATTTATTCAACATTATTTCTGAATTATAATTTATTTTGTAATAGTTTCTATATTTTTTTATTATTTTCTATGAAATAACTTATGAAAATAATAATTAAATGTAAAAATGTGACCAATCACATCACGTGTAGTAATGGTATGATCACACTATTTATCATTATTTTAATCACATCATATCACATCATGTAAAAAAAAAAAATTAATTACATGACATAAGCAAATAACGTCATGTATTTCCTTAACTTTTTATTGCCCATAATAGCATTTGAGCTATACAAATTTTAATTATAGATGCAATTGCGTAGATACACATCAATTTACACTAAACATGAGGTGCTTCCATTAACCGGAGATCAATCTATAATTATGTCATAATCATCTTATAATCGTATCTTATACAAGATGACATCTCATACAAATTTGTCCACTGGCAAAATGATCCAAACACATCCAAACTTGCGTACTACCAGATCGGAACCCGATCCAAATTGATTCGGATCCCTAAAGCAACATAAAATTTGAGTATGAATCTGTACCGTTTGATCAGAATCTACACGAATATTAACGGACCCCATGAATTCTACCTCCAATCGGACTGACTTGGATTCTGATCAGACGGCTCGAATCCAGGCTAACATTTTGAGTTACTTTAGGGATCGAACCCACTCAACTCCCCTTTGCCACCTTTGTTTTTTTTGCAGTATAGTTCAATGCTGTGGGGCCCAAATACAGAGGTCTGTTTTGAGGTACTGATCTTAAAATGTTAAACCTTGTTAAGTGAAAATGATAAAATAAACAATGGAAATGAAAAGTAAAAGTAATTACATGAATAATGCCGCTGTCTCTACCTCGCCTTTCTCACTTCTCTTTCTACGTTGCTAGTAGTTCCTAGTGGCAGCTCTAACGCATTTCTTTGGAGCATTTTGTCGAACACCTGCTGTGCATTTCCTCACTCTTTCGTTTCTACTGTTATCGACTATTGTTGCTGGCGCTAATGGAGATAGGGAAGGAGAAGAAAGACGTGGTTAGACTCGAGAGGGAATCCGTTATCCCCATTTTAAAACCCAAGCTCATAATGAAGCTTGCGTATCTCATAGGTACTGAAATTTATTCGATTTGTGCCTTAGATTAAGATTTTCTCCTTTTTTGGGTACTTCTATTGCAATTTGTGTTTGTTTTATCTCTTATTGATCTGAGTGTGGATCTCTCTCAAGTGTCCTGTATTACTAGTCTCTTCGTTTTTAGGAGTTTTGATTTTTCTTACATCGCTTTTAGTTTTAATTTTTATTCATAAAATCTGGTGGCAAACCCTGGGAAAATTTTCCTCATTTTAACATTATTTGAGATTAACTCAATTGTATACATTGGGTTTTTAAATCAATTGGAATTCAAAACTAGAACGCATCCAAACCGAAAGGTTTGCAGAGTTTCTGGTATCAGCTGGACAGAACCGTACATTATCCGCCACTGGTACTAGTGAAGTACCACCATAGTACATTATTTACCATAAAGAAAGGCCTTTCTCTACATCTATGAACTTGGATTCATAATTTTTTTTTTTAAAAGAGCTCGAGTCAGACCGCTCTGAATTTTTGAAGCTATGCAAAAGAGTGGAGTACACAATTCGGGCTTGGTATCTTCTCCAGTTTGAGGATATGATGGTATATTCTTCTTCTTTTTCTTAATAGTAGGAAATCAAAGTCCTCTTTGAAAATGAATAGCACTGTATTTGGCCTTGATCTTGCAAAATACATCTGGATTTAACCAGTTAAGATATTATTAGGCCTGAATTGTTGAAGAAAATTAGAATTTATCATTAATTGTGCGTAATAAAGAGCCAAAGTAACTTGTTGCTTACCCAAACAATTTAGTAAATTGACTACGTGCTTATTTGGATCATACCAGTAATACATTATGACCAATACAGGTACTGTACCAGACAGTACAGACTAGTACTAACAAAATGCTTTGGTGCAAAAGCTGGAGCATTTGAGGTTTATACCTATCTGCTTATGAAATTAATAATGTACATATGTTTCAGGAGCTTTATTCATTGTTTGACCCGGTGTATGGTGGACCAGTACTAGAGAAGCAGAACTTGTCACCAGAGGAAATTGATGTACTCGAGCAGAATTTTCTGACCTATTTCTTCAAGGTCAGATTCTTCTTCTTCTTCTTCTTGTTTTTTTTTTTTTTTTTTTCAAAAACACTTCATATTCTTGGAATATAGTTTTGTTCTATTATAGGAAAATTGAGAGAATTAAAATTTCTCTGCTATGGAGCCCAAGCCCTAAATTAATACCTACCAAGAAACAGTAACTGTGGTTCATACTAACTGATAAGTACTAGTTGGGTATTACTATCAGAAAGTGTAAAATATTTCTCGAACTATATTTTGTGTAAGATTGTTCATTTTGTAAAATCAAGTCACTTTTTCTGTGCCCTGTCAAAGAAAATGAAATTAATATTCTTTCTGTTTTTCTTTATTCTTACTGCTGTCATCTTCCCCATTACACCTCGCTTCTTTCTCTTCTCTTTCATTTTGATAATGGAGAAGGGAGAATGAAGAAGTGGAAAGAGTAAGAGAGAGATGAGGGTGATGTAGAAGTGCCAGGCAGAATGAAAGATGTGGGAGGTAATGGAGAAGTGAGAAGAGGAGAGAAAGGAGAAACTGGTCATTTTGTTTGTTTGATTAGGATAAATGGAAGTTTGTTAAATAAGGTGCCAATATCAAAGTTGAAGGTAAATTTATGACCTGGGGTTAGTCACCTCCACAAATTTTACCCAAATGATTTACTTCCCAGGAGGCATAATTTTTGGAATTTCTGGACTTGAGAAGGGCTTATTTTGAAAATCTTCAACAAATCCTCTTCTTATCTCCTTTCATATTTAACTTATAAATTTACTAAACAGATGATGGAAAAGAGCAACTTTAACATAGTAAGTGATGAAGAGATTGAGGTGGCACAGTCAGCACAGTACTTATTAAATCTTCCGATTAAAGTTGATGAATCCAAGGTTAGTTTGATAAACTTTCTCCATCTTTTACTTTGAATTTTACTTTAATTTCCTGATGTTTCGTCTTTTTTCTATTTTTGCACAGCTGGACAAAACTCTTTTATCGAAGTATTTCAAGGATCATCCCCATGAAAACATCCCTGAGTTTTCTGATAAGGTACCATAAAATTAAATTAATACAATAAAATTAATTTTTTTTTTTTTTCAGCTTTCAACTTCTGTTATCCCTTTCCAGCTTCCCAAATAAATACATTTGACCATACTTAAAATCATTTGCTTTCTTGTTTACACATCTCATTACTCAAAAAAAGTTTACGCATCTTTAATTTAACTTTAGTTACATCATCTATTTCTTTTGCAGTATGTGATATTCCGAAGGGGAATTGGTATCGACCGTACCACTGATTATTTTTTCATGGCAAAATTGGATATGATCATATCACGTATCTGGTCTTGGTTCCTCAGAAAGACTATGTACATTTTCCTCTAATTATTTTCCTTTTCCTTCTCTAGTACTGGCTGATTTACATTGGATTGGACTGTTTCATACCAAGCAAAATCAAATATTTGATGAAATGGGAAAATATTATTTCTGGTAACATAACAGTTCTTTAAGTGTAAATATTTATTTTCATAAACAGGCTTGACAAAATATTCATGCGAAAAAAGATATCTAAGAAGGATATGAAGAAAACTGATGAGATTAATGGAGCAGAGCCAGAGGAAGAGTTGTATGTAGAGAGAATAAGGCTAGAGAGCATGGATATGAGGTTTGTTTTCTACTTCCTATTTGTGACGGGTGTTGGGCTCATGTACCATAGAATTACTGGTATTGAGGATCCATGCTTCGAATTTATATGTAATTTCACCAATTCTTTATCATGTCTGATTTTGCTGCTACTTTGAATTACTCTGCAGTATTGGTAATTTACTAGGCAAGAACACTATACAAGAACCTACCTTTGATCGCATGATTGTGGTATACAGGTAGACTTTATATATATCATTTTTTGTACATAATCTTACTGCATAGAAGATGTGTAGTCTTTTGTTTTCCTCTTTGGTAAGAGTTGAACCAAAATCAAAATGAACCAGTGTGGGTATTCCTGTACTGCCTGGAGCATTCTGCTGGTACTGAACCTGACTTTTGAGACAATATTTTATATTTTCAGGAGGGCAGGAACAAAAAGTGAACCAGAGAGAGGCATTTATGTAAAACATTTCAAAAATATTCCAATGGCTGATATGGAATTGGTTTTGGTGAGTAAAATGATACCACATGGAAAAATCACTCCGAGTAAAATACTCTTTAGTATTAACGATTCTCTCTCTCTCTCACACACACAGACATCCGCTTCTTTTCTTTGAAGAAATCACATCTCTCTATATTTTATTTAATATTTTTTTTGAAGAAAAGTGACCTCATTTTATATTCATTTTTTTTTTGTTCTAGCCTGAGAAGAAAAATCCAAGTCTAACTCCAATGGATTGGGTCCAGTTTCTCGTTTCTGTTGTTATTGGCCTTGTAAGTAATCTTTTATTCAAATTCATATTTGTTTCTTGAGGGACTATCTAATGTCCATGACCATCTTTTGTTTCCATTAATAATTCAAAAATCCAAATTCCAATCTAAAAGGGTGTACCATTGATCTTGTTCTATCTTGAGAGTAATACATTCATGTCAAAAGTTGTACACTTTAGTTTATTTCATGTAAAGATCAAGGAGCCAAAAGTCAATGATTCATTGTGCTTTATTTTGGTCGATAATTTTACTACCTTCAGATCTTGTACAAAAATGAACTTCATTTTTGTACCTTTGATGTATATGAAATGCTATGGAGATACAATAAGATCAGCACTTCATACTTTTCATTAGAAATTGAAATTTCGGTTTCTTAATATAAAAGTTCATGGTCATGACAGGAAAACAAAATCAGCAGCATCGGATCCCTTTTGTTATTTTCATTGGCATAATTTATCTTTTATTTTGTATCTTTGGTCTGGTAATATTTTAATTTACCTTTCATAGGTCACACTTGTTGGTTCACTTGAAATGCCCAAGGCTGATATATGGGTGGTTGTGGCCATTCTCTCTGCACTTGCTGGCTACTGTGCTAAGATCTATTTCTCGTAATTCTTTTTATGAAATTAGTCAATTACTACTCTTTTTGTAAGTTTATTCTGAAGATATATGTAAAGCTGCAAAATAAGTAAGGAAAAAGGTCAATTTCAATGCAGTCTTAGTACCAGTCAGTACTACCTGATCTGCACCTTGGTATTGGAATTGTTGGTTTATATTGTCTTCCTTTTTTTAACAGGTTTCAGCAAAACATGGAGACGTACCGAAATTTGATAACACAATCAATGTATAACAAACAGCTAGATAGTGGAAGAGGCACTCTCTTACACTTGTGTGATGATGTGATCCAACAAGAAGTTAGATTTTTTTTATTCGAACTTGAATTAATTAATAAGAATATAAGACTATTTCCTGCTCTTATTCTATTTACATTTTCAATTGCAAAAAATGTCAGGTGAAAGAGGTGATAATATCGTACTTTATTCTGATGGAGCAAGGAAAGGCGACAGCTACGGTAAGCTTTTGTGCAAATGCATACGAGTAACAGAACATTTCCAGGCTGATCAAATACCAAACAGAAGTTTGTTTGTTTTCCTAATTTAAAAAAAAAGGGCCCATGAAAGATCTTACATAAATTAATATAAGAACGTAAATGAACAACATATGAAGGAAATAGTGTCTGTGTGTTGAACAGGACCTTGATTTGAGATGTGAGGAGCTAATACAAGAAGAATTTGGCATCCAATGCAACTTCGATGTGCATGATGCTGTGCAAAAGCTAGAGAGGCTTGGCATTGTGCAAAGAGTCAGTTTTTGCATGTTATCTATTTTCTTTTAAATATGTTTTTTTTTAAGCAGGAAAAGATGTCATCTATAAACCAAAAACACCTTGAGATATGCTACTGTGAAAATGACAAATGTCCAGTACACCTTGCAGAATATGTTAGATACATTTATATAAAAAAAAAAAAAAAAAATAGAAGCACCCTCCACACACCGCTTATCTTTTATAAAACCAAGCTACCGATTATCATTGTTTGGTTTGGTATTAGAAAATGAGAAAGCCATATTGGGGTTGTCATATTTTGTTAGGATATGTAGTATTTTTCAAAGTTATATACTTATATGCCATTCAAAAGTGTAACTATATCCAATGTACAATTCAGATGGTCTGATTTTTAATATTTGAAGGAAATATATGTGCTCCAATCCCTCTGCATTCAATTGTTTAAAGTCCAAACATCCCTCCTTTCTTACTCTGCTGCTACCCTTAATACCAGATATATCCAATGATTTTTAATTAGCTTGTTTCCAATGCTTTTGCTCTGTCCTCATTTTTGTACTTCTAAATGAAGTAATAAGAATGATGTTTACTTTTTACATAATTATATGGCCAGGATTCAATTGGGAGAATATATTGTCTTCCTCTAAAGATGGCAAATGACATAATTGGGCCTACCACAGAAGAAGTTGTGCTTAAAGCCAAGCAAGTCACTTAATTATCATACTACTTGGTGGTAATTAATTATCCTTACCATAACCTAATGTTGTGCTACCATCTAGAAGTGTATATATGGTTTTGTGTATAACTAAGACCTAATTCATACTGCTCTCTTGGATTTTAAGACAGTACCTGGTGGCTTGGACTTTAGACCATCTTGACCTCAATTTGTTCTCAGTATTAGATATTTCATGCCAGATCAAGGCTTACCTTAGGAGTTTAAACATATATGGGTTTGATCACATTCAGGAGTTGTCAACTTTTTTCGCGCTGTACCTACACCATACCAGGCAGGCACTGTTCTTTTTATCCTCCTGAAATTTAAGCATCACTAACAAAGTAATTGGGAAAGAAACCCTACAATTGTTTTTGGCACCGTAACTGCTAGGTAAATATATTATTATAGATACCAGCTTGTGATAACCTTTCTAAATAGTTGTATACTTCGTTCTACAATATTGTGAGGCTTCTAAAATGGTACTAGATTTTACACAGACTGCAGGGCTGCTGCTACTGACAGTTGGGAGTTCTGCACACCTTCCAACTATTCTTGGGGCGTTTTAGTATATCCTTTTATGTCTTTTTTATGTAATATGTTAAGTATATCTGTTACAATAAATATCAGAAAATGTCAAGCCCACGGACCATTTCACTCAAAAAAAAAAAAAAAAAAAAATATCAGAAGCAACGAAACAGCAACATGTATTTTTTTTTCTTTTTTATTTAGTGCATATGCAGGGTTAGATATTATGCTGACGAAATGCTTTTTCTGGCAAACACATTTTGTTTAGAGTGAGGCTTTGGTAATAGGATCCGTCTCTCTTAGTGTATTGGAGGGGTACAATATCTAAAGGATGGTGTGAATTATTTCCAGTCGGATCAAATTCAATTCAGTGCTTATGAAAGATATAGGGTTCCGTTTTGAGATTTGTGCCAGCTTAAAAGAACGGTCCAAATTTAGTCATTGTACCGTCAGAGGTACCTGGGGATGCGAATTCATGGTAACATGTTGCAATGCCTTGTCCTAAATTCATGTGCAAAATGAGTAGATTTGGAAAAAATAATAATTTCAACAGAAACAATCGCCCTGAGATAAACCAACAACCAAATTTTCAATTTTGACCTCTTCCTCTATAAATTTGATCTCAAGTCTTGTTAAAAAAGATGGGCAAGTTTATCAAGTTTTGTGGGCCATTGACTTCTATTTTATAAAAATTGGTCTGAACATTACAATCTATATTATTTTATAAAATGCTTGCGAATTAAGGCTTCTCAACGTTCTCCTTGCACATTTTTTGTAGCTCAATTTTTGAGACAAAAAATATCAACATCATTAAACTATACAGCTCATACAATGAATCATAATATAATTATATATAGCAAAAACAGTTAGTTATAATATTTTAATTCAATAGAAAGTGTCACAGAAAATCCATAAATGAAATTCTACTATTTACATGGTGAGATATTCCAAAAAATCACGCAAATTTTGAGATATCTCAGAGGATGCGAATTCTCATCATTAACTCTTATTATAACGAGAGAGTTTGGATTCCCTACAATTTTGTAATGTTTTGTTGGATCCGTATTCTTGTAGCAATTAAAATCATAATGTTTTAATAGCATGGTTGAACGAGAACTAGCCTTTGGCCGGTTTAGTGGCTAAGGCACATGGCCTCTATGTGAGAGGTCATGGGTTCGAAACCCATATAGAAAAAATCATTTATTATAATAACAAAAGTATTAAATAGTTGGGTGGCTTGACCTCCAACCTTTACTCAAAAAAATAGAATGGTTGAACGTGCAAACTATGCAGCACAAGTTTTCGATTGATTTGATTTATTCATCACTTTTATATATTAATCTCTGTAAAATTTATTAATTGCCAAAATATACAACATAAAATATTAATCTCTGTAAAATTCAGCACTTTTCGATTGATGCGAGGTCATGAGTGGAGCTCAAACTCTCGACTTTTGGATAGCCAAAGTACTATAATTTTTTTCCCTAACCAATTGTGCTACTGCCCAATCTCAACTCATTAAATGTTAACATAAATAAGTTTCGAAATGAAGAATTAACATGGGCTTGGTCGTCTACCTCTAGCTCTAAAGCTCTTTTAGATAGATATTTTTGTTCCAATCAATGGCTTACCCATTTTTCATCTTCTATAGTTCATTCTTTATCTTGTATTTTTTCAGATCATAATCCTCTTATTCTTACTACTGGTGCCTTAATTAATTCTCACCAAAAAAATGTTCGTTTTGAAAAAAATTGGCTTTCTCAGGATGGCTTCGTTGACTTGGTTACTACATGGTGGTTGTTGTATAATTTAGGGGATGATTTAGGTAATTCTTGGAAGTATAAATTACAATTCTTTAGACAAAAATTACGTGGTTGGCATGCTAACCTTGTTGGAGAGAAGAGGAGATTGAAATCATCTCTTCTTGAACATATTGCCTCTTATGAATTACAGCAAGATTCTAATTCTTTATCTCCTTCTGATTACTCTCATTGGCAAGAGTGCCAAACTAGTTTACACAGGCTTTATAAAGAAGAAGAAATTTCTTGGCACCAACGTTCTCGTTTAAGGTGGTTTTTAGAGGGTGATTCCAATACTGCTTTTTTTTTTCATATTTCAGCTTCTACTAGAAAGAAGAAAAATGCAATTTTTTCACTAGATATTGATGGTATTACTGTATTTGATCCTGTGGTTCTTAAACATCATATAACCTCATATTATAAGAATTTATTAGGCACCAGTTCATCTCGATTACTCAGTTTACAACATGATATGTGGCCTCCTTCTGAGCGTTTAACTCCTTCTCAACAGCTTTCTCTTGAGCTTCCTTTCACTATTGATGAAATTAGGAAAACTATTTTTTCATGTAATCCTGGTAAAGCTCCAGGTCCTGACGGTCTTTCTTTTCTTTTCTATCAATCCTTTTGGGATCTGATTCATCCAGATATTTTCAAGTTATTTCAATCTTTTTATAATAGAACTTTAGATATTTCCAAACTGAATCTCACTTCTATTTGTTTGATTCCCAAAAAGGCAGATGTCTCAACTATTAAACAATTTCGGCCCATTAGTCTTATTAATTGTAGCTTTAAGATGATTACTAAACTTTTAACCAATAGACTTTCTTTAGTATTAGATCCCCTTATTGATGATTCTCAGGCAGCTTTTCTCAAAGGTCGATTAATTGGAAATAATATAGTTTGTGCTCATGAGGTTTTACATCAAGTTCGATTGTCTAAGCAAAAGGGTATTCTTTTCAAACTTGATTTTGAAAAGGCCTTTGATAATGTTAATTGGGATTTTTTGATTGAGGTTTTAGTTGCTAAAGGTTTTGGTGTACTTTTTATTAATTGGATTAGGGATATTTTGCAAAGTGGTCGAACATGTATCTCTTTTAATGGTGAATTAGGTAATTATTTCCACTGTAAGCAAAGTCTCAGACAAGGAGATCCTCTTTCTCCTTTACTTTTTGATTTGGTAGCCGATGCCCTTAATAAAATTCTTAGTAAAGCCCAACAAGCTGGATTTATATCTGGATTAGGAAATGATATTAAAGTTTTGAATTTACATTTTGCGGATGACACTTTATTGTTTTTGGAAGCTAGTTCCCTTATGGTTGAACATTTAAAGTTTCTCCTTTTGGGTTTTGAAAATTTATCGGGTTTAAAAATAAATTTTGAAAAGAGTGAACTTGTTCCTTTAAATATTTCTGATCATGAATCAAGTTTATTAGCTAGACAATTAAATTGTAATATTGGTTCTTTACCCATTTCTTACTTAGGTGTTCCTCTTCATTGGAAGAAATTAAGTTTGAATGATTGGTCCCCATTAGTGGATAAAATTGATAAATGTTTACAAACTTGGAAGGGTTCTTTACTATCATTAGGTGGTCGTGTCACATTATTAAATTATGTTTTGTCATCAATGCCTCTCTATTGACTTTCCATTTATAGAGTACCGGTTTCTATTAGGAACAAGATTGATATCATTAGAAAGCGTTTTCTTTGAGCTAATGGTACCTCTGGAAGAAGGCGATATCACCTTATCAAATGGTCCACGGTTTGTTTGCCCAAAAATCAAGGGGGATTAGGCGTTCTAAACCTAAACTTTATGAATATTGCATTATTAGCCAAATGGTGGTTTCGATTTAAGGACCCCACCATAACCGATAAGTGGAAATTGATTTTAATTGCTAAATATGGTTCTTCTGGTTTGGCTTCCACTAGATTTTCTTCTTTCTAGGCCAGTATTCTAGATCTTACTGACATTTTTAATATGGGTATTAATAGGATTGTAGGTAATGGTAGGAATACTAATTTTTGGTTAGATAGATGGCATGGTGATTGCGCTCTATTTTGTTATTTCCCAAATATCTTTAGAATTACTATAGATCCTTCTATTACTGTCTCTGTAGTTTTCTTTAATTTTCCATTTAGTTTGCAATTTAGCAGACAATTAACGGGAATTATTCTTCATGAATGGCATCAACTTGTAGGGCTTTTCCCTTTTCATTCTTTAGCTTCGACTCAACTGGATAGTATTTCTTGGCGATGGACTTCTACGGGTTTTTTTACTGTCAATTCACTTTATAAATGACTTTTATTTAGTGGTTTTACTAAGACTATCTACCATAACCTTTGGAAGACCAACATTCTCCTTAAGATTAAAGTTTTTGTTTGGTTACTTAGACAAGATAAAATTCTTACCAAATGTAATTTACGTATCCGAGGTTGGCAGGGTAATGTGGATTGTGTATTTTGTGGTGCCCCTGAGAATGTAGACCACCTTTTTGTTACTTGTCATTTTATCTCAACCTTATGGTCTTGGATCGGTAATCATAACAATTTCATTTTTAATTGTACTCAGGTTTCGGACCTTTGGCATTTTGATTATTGGATTCCTCTAAAGGATTCCTTATTGGTTGAGTTAATTAGGGCTGCCACTTTATGGATTATTTGGTTAACCAGAAATAAGATTTGTTTTCAGAATGCACCAATACCTCCTATTAGTTCGGTAGCATCTTCCATAATTACTTTGACTTCTTTTTGGTGTAAAGCTCGTTTAGATAACTCATATTTTAAATTATCATTGATTATGCCTTTCGATGTTTCTCCTTTAACTCATTTAGGCCTCTTGATTGTTCTATCGGATTCTGATTCACAGGGTACAAACGGGGCCCCTACACTTGGGTTCGCCGTATCTGATAGAGAGTTCTCCGAAGCCATTGAGGGGGCCACTGGATTGTCATCTCCTGATTGGTCTTTGGTGGATACAGGGTCCTCCTCTTCACCTAGTATGATGGATATTAGTGATTGATTTTCTTGGCTTCTGTTTCTCTTCTTTGTTTTGTGTTATGCTAGTTTGCTATTGTTGCTAGTTGGATATTTATCTCTCTTTAGTTTAGAATAAGTGAATTTTGGGTGCTATGCATGATTTAGTAAGTTTTGTACAAACATTGTTTCGTAATGAAACTGATGGAAATTCCACTTTTTCAAAAAAAAAAAAGAATTAATAAAATATTTTCACCAATATTATGTAATGTTTCTAATATCCTTCGACTGCTGCTCCACAACATAAACTCAACTAACATTAAAGCCCCATAAACATATTAGAAGCTGCGTCAAAGGATTAGATAATTCCAACTAACATTCATTTCTTGAGCATTTTTTTTGTTATATTCAATGAAATTGATTGTATTAGTTGGCCATGTTTTTTCTGCTCTCCACTAATTGAGGGGCATTAATTACATGTGTAAATAATATTTGGATATATAAGAGTCAACGCGTCTTTATTTTGTTTTTTTATTTCTGAGAAATCACAGATCACATTCCCCATTTTTTTTTTCGTCAAAGCATCCCCCGAATTCTCTATAACAAACTTACGAACAAAAAATTGAAAGAATCAATGAAAAAAATTCGGACTAAATTGATTATTTCAACTAAAGAAAAAAAATTAAAAAAGACCCATCAAGTGCAACATTTATGCATGTTATATACATTGCACTCATCTTCTCCACATCTCTACATTGAGATTTCTGTACATTGTAACACAGCTTCTTTCTTTCACTATTTCATTTATTTGCAATAATCCAATGGACGTAAATGACATGATCCTTCCGCCGTCACGGAAGGCGATACGGGTTGTGAAGGAGTCAATTGCCAAGAGAAGAATAGTAGAAGAACTTGAACTTCTCAGAAGAAGAAAAGTAGAAGAATTTGATGTTCTCAAAAGAAGAAAAGTAGAAGAATTTGAGGGTCTGATCGGAAGAAATACGCTGGTACGGGAGGCGGTACAGATTGTGAAGGAGTCGGTTATTCCAGTTTCCAAAAGTAGAATAGTACAAGAGCTTTGTGGTCTGATCGGTATAATCAATTCTTTACATGCATTACATTGTTTTCATTCGGGAATTCTTCAAAAAAAACACACACATGACTTTGAAAAAAAATGTATTTCCTCAAAATTTCCCTTGAAATTGAGCTACATCAATAAGCTTGATCAATTTTAGTGGAGGCCTTGATGCGCCTTGCTCATTTTTTAATCAGTTAAATATATCTAAATAAAGTTCAAACGAAATTAAATTGACGGACTGACAATTAATTAGTGTTCCTAAACAATTAATTATAGTTATATCCATATAGTGACAAATGCATTATTCGGATTTGGTTCGGCGAGATCAAAAATTCGTTATTTGGGAATAATTCGGCTATAATTCGGAAATGATTCGGTATTATTCAGATCAGAGATCTTAGTCTTGTAAGGGAGCAAAAAAATTCGGAAAAAATTCGGAAAAAATTCGGAAAATTCGGGAAAAATTCGCGAATTATTCGGAAATAATTCGGTCAAAGTTCGGCCAACCGAATAATTCGGCGTTCAGTTCAGTATCACAAAAAAAAACTAATTATTCGGAAATAATTCGTGAATAATTCGCGGATCTTGTTACTATGGTTGTACCCCGCTTATTCTTTAGAAAATTAGGGATATACAGATAAAGTCTCAGAAGTTAAATAGAATGATAAAATATGTGGACTTTTTCTTAGAAAAAAATAGCCTTCCTTTTGTTCGTTTTAAGCAAGATTGTAATGCTTTATTTTTTTTTCAAATTTATTGTGCTATTTTCTAAAGAAAATGAAGCCGACCGCTCTGAGTTTCAAAAGCTGTGCAAGAGGGTTGAATATGTCATCCGTGCTTCTTATCTCATCCATTTTGAAAACATGATGGTAAGGTGGTATCTTTTCTTTTAGCAAATTTATAGCACCCCCTGCCCCCGGCGGAATTCAGATCCAGTGAACCCAATTTTTGGAGTTTTAAATCGGGACCGTCCGATTCGAATCCGAGATAATCAATTTGAATCCCAAGATGATTCCGAGCGATGGATTCCAATCGGACAGTCTCGATCCAAAACCCAAAAATTGGGTTACTTTATGTTCACTGTGATTAAGATATGATGTCCATCAAATTTAATGTAGTTTAAAAATTGATGACCCGTGATTGCAGGAGCTGTATTCTTTGTTTGATCCGGTTCATGGTGCTTCAAAAATGAAGGAAATGAATCTTTCTCCTGAACGAGTCGATGAACTAGAGCAGGAATTTCTCTCATATTTTTTTGAGGTCTAAATTTCTCTCAGACATATTAAAATATAAATGATGTAACATAGTTCAAAAGTACTTAAAATTTAATTCAATATTATAAATTGGGGGAATTTCACGTATACCCCTCAAAAACTTCAAAATTACGTATTTCCCCCTTTAAATTTTAAAATTACATATTTCCCCCTCTAAACTTCAAAAACTCACATATTTACCCATTTTATTATATTTTATATTAAAACACATTCTAAATTCATAAAATACCCATTTTACCCTTTATTAAAAGTGTAAAACCCCCCATCGAACTCAAATTTGAATCTAAAGGGTTCTTCTACCGTCTGATCTGTCTGCATCGCAATAAGATATATGCATGTTTGCTTCAAGATTTGTGCTGATGTAGTGTTCACGGATCTTAAAGCGATTTTGATATGCATGCATCGCATCAATATATGTGCATGTTGCTTCAATATTCGTGTGTGTTCGCTTGACGTAGCACCCACAGATCTTAAAAAAATTCAGACGTTAGAGGAACCTTTCATATTCAAATTGGAGTGGGATGGATGTTTTATGATTTTTTTAATAAAGGGTAAAATGGATATTTTATGAATTTAGAATGTATTTTAATATTAAATATAATAAAATGGGTATATATGTGAGTTTTTGAAGTTTAGAGGGGGAAATATGTAATTTTAAAATTTAGAGGTGGGAATATGTAATTTTGAAGTTTTTGAGGGGTATACATGAAATTCCCCCTTATAAATTTGACTGATTCAAATTATACATATAGGTTTTAAGAAACTTTTGTACTATTTTTTTTTTAGATAAGTGGAACAATTGATCTAAAAATTATGGACTATTCTACCCATTTAAAAAAAATGTAAAATTTAGTCTCCAAGTACATTTTCATATAGAGATATGGATCCATAGCACTGGGTCGATCCGTGATATGCATATTACTGTACTGTAGCCTCAATCATAAAATAATAATATAAATAATAAAAAATACAAACAAGAAAAGAGAGGTCAGATGAAACAGATGTTCTAATTGGCTGTACCATTGGTGAAAATATTTTTACATTGTAATCCAATTGGGCACCTAAATTTAATCCGTTTCTTTTGTTGACGAGTTTGAGTAGGTGATGAGGCAGAGCAACTTCGCTATAGTAACAGATGAAGAACTTGAGGTTGCACAATCAGGGAATTATCTTCTCAATCTCCCCATTGTTGTTGATGAATCAAAGGTTTTTTTTTTTTCTTTTTGAACAAATAGTTTTTATTTCTTCACATCTTTCGAGCGATATGCAAAAGTAGTCTTTCGAAAAGTTTCCTTAAGTTGTATAATGACTATTATTGTAACTTTGCTCTGTTGTATAATAGGTCGATCATGTGCTCTTGTTGAAGTATTTCGAGAAAAACCCTTTGAAAAATCTGCCTGCGTTCTCAGATAAAGTTTGAACTCTGTTTCTTGATATTATGCAATTATATTCAATGCTTTCTTCTGGAATACAAAATATATAGTAAGGGGTAACATAACAGGCATGCACACATGTGCCCACACACACTCATTCATCACTGCTTGTAATGTACTGTTATAAGATAATAAATCTTGATCATGTATACATATAGTTAGCAAGTAACAGAATATGTAACACTTACTTTGCCAATGAACTTAATTTTAGTATCTGATATTTCGAAGAGCAACTGGGATTGATACTACGACTGATTTCTTCTACTTGGCAAAATTGGATATAATCATATCTCGTTCGTGGTCGTGGTTCCTCAAAAAGATCAAGTGCGTACATTTTTTAAGAATTTGTCTATTTTTTGGTGCTATTTTATATTTCTAATATTGATCATGATAAATCAAAATAAACAAATTCAGGTTGGAAGGAATATCCAGATTATTTCACTCTCCGAAATCACCAGCAAGATCAACAAGTGATTTGAACAAAGCTGAAGAAACAGGTGAAGATCAATACCTGACTGTGGAGCGTATAAGGCTAGAAAGCATTGATATAAGGTTCATTCTTTTATATTTTTGGGTAAATCAAGGATAAAGTAGGTTGAGACTTGAACGACAATATTATGTATGATTACTTTTTGGAATATTTTCTTGTGTTCCAAAAGGAACTATAGATTCCATTTTGGCTCAGTATACCACATTTGACTGAGAACAGCCTATAACTTCTAAATAGCCCTGCAGTTTTCTTGTTTCTTATTCTTAACTGGTTGTTGTGTTCAATTACATGATTAAGATTCTAAAATGTTAATGTGTAATCAACACAAATACTTGTACTTGACAATAATTGCACAATTTAGTATGTGCTGATCTGTCAGCAGATCATTCAAGTATGATTCTGCCAAACTCAATGTCTTTGATAATTTCTTATTTTATTGTTTATTGGAAATTTCAGCTGGCGAAATCTGTTAGGCAAGGTTGAAATTCAAGAGCCTACATTCGATCGAATGATTGTGGTGTACCGGTATGCCTATTTATTATACAAAAATGTTGCTGCACATTTGATCTGGATTGAAACTAATAGGAAATGGAAGCAGTACAAAATAAATCAATAAAACCAATTTATATGAATGCAGAAAAGCTAGCACAAATAGCGAGAAAGACAGGGGCATTTACATAAAGCACTATAAGAATATACCAATGGCTGATATGGAGTTGGTTTTGGTTAGTTTAATTTTTTTTATCACTATTTTCATCCAAGTTGAAGTTTCTTTGATATATACACCAATTTCTAAATTGGTTTAAATTAGATGCACATCCATCTACATAACGAGGAACACATTTTTGATTTGGATTGAACACTGTTGTCAAATATACCAAATCAATGTACCATAGAAATGTGCCAAAGGTCCAAATTGCACATTAGACCTTAAATTTAATCTCAGTGCCAATTTGGGTGATTATTACAAAATTATGGAAATGAGTCTCAAGGGTTAATTAACAGGAGCATAGTGAATTTGAGATTTCGGTCAATTATTTTGATAATTTGCAGGATTAAACGACCAAATTTTACAATTTAATTCTGTTTTTCTGGCAGCCTGAAAAGAAAAACCCAAGTCTGACTCCAATGGATTGGGTTCAATTCTTTGTTTCAGTGGTTGTTGGACTGGTAAGTCTTCTTGCACACAATTTATGTACAAATTTGCAAATGCCAAAAGAAATTTTGCTTGTCTAGCCACCTCAATTTTTTTTAATAAGATGTGTATGTCCTATTTTTGTACTTACTTAAATATATGTTATATTTTCTTTTCAAATTAAAAAGGTGGCTTTATTTACTTCACTGGAGACGTCAAGCAATGGTTTATGGGTGGCTATAGCGATTATTTCGGCTTTAGTCGGTTACTGTGCTAAAATTTATTTCTCGTATGTTTTATTTTCATCAATCATTGCTCTAGATTTTGTTTTCTGTTTTTCTTTTTTCTTTTTGAGATAATGATTGATTGCATTCATCATCTTTTGCTATCACTCAAGTAATGTATGCTCAGAAAATTATTGTACTTTTCTTAATCTATTTTCTTAATATCTTTATCTGTACGTGCATTTTAGCTCCCTTTGAGATGAACAAATTATTTTCCATACCAATTTTTTAAGTTTGAAGTTAAAATATGTACTGACTTTTGTTTCATAATTCAGGTTCCAACAGAACTTGGAGACGTACCAAAACCTGATCACACAATCGATGTACGACAAACAGCTAGATAGCGGGAAAGGTACACTGTTGCACTTGTGTGACGATGTGATCCAACAGGAAGTAAGTTTTACATTATTTTTTCTCTTGATTGTATATAGTTTTTCTTAAATGAATTTAACTAAAGACTCAGTACTTCCATATAGGTGAAAGAGGTGATAGTCTCATATTTTGTCCTGTTGAAGCAAGGAAAAGCAACAATATCGGTAATTTTCTTCTTACGCTTAATCAGATTTTAGGATTTAGCTTTGATCTGGTAGAGTAATCTCATGCCAGTAATACAACTAAACATTTTGGATTTCAAGGATATCCACTTCCTTTAGGTGTAGCTACACAGTGGTACAGATGCAGTATAAGTTGGTGGTTGGAAAAGTTTTAGCTAGTTTAGTTGTTTCAAATTAACGAATAGCAAGTTTCAAGGGGTTAATTTTGAAAAATATGTGGTTTCTTTGGAGATTGTATAGAGAAGTGCCCTTCAACTTTTTTATCTTCTTGTTATTACTGCTCCAAAAAATCAATAAAAAATGGTATATAATATAAGAACTGGTAATGTTGTTGCAGGAACTTGATGACAGGTGTGAAGAACTTCTAAAAGAAAAGTTTGGGCTGCAATGCAATTTTGATGAGGAAGATGCTATGCAAAAGTTAGATAAACTTGGAATTGTCACAAAAGTAACTTTTTCACTTTTCCTTGGCATTATTGCCTAGCTCTCTATCAGTTCTTATAGCAAAATAATTAATTCTATGAAATCTACAAAAGGAAATCCAAAATACTAACTTTATTCTCATCCTTGAGCAAACATTGAACCAAAATTGAAGCTTTACATTTTTTATAATTGGTTAAAAGAAGATATTTCATCACATGCTTTTTAACTTTTCTTGATTTTTTTTTCTTTTAAAGGATGCGATGGACAAGATAACTTGCCTTCCATTACAGGAGGCAAATGAGAAAATAGGCGCCACAACGGAGGAACTAGTGTTCAAACAAAGGTGAAGGAGGCCTCAGAGTTCATCTTTGTAAATTGCATTATTTTTATTTTATCAAAAGTATGTTTTTTCATCTATAAAATGGTTTCCTGCTGATTATTTTTGGTTATTTGCATTCCAAATTTTCTTGTAATTGTTATTCGTGAATAGTTATTTTTTTTCTTTTTACTAAAATGCAATCCAGAATCCGTGTTAAATCATGGATTGTTTTTGTATACAAATGATAAATATTATTTTATATTTTTGTAGTATAGGTAATTAGGGAATTCTTATGCGGGTTGGTGCAAAATCATTAAATGACTGTAATTAGAAAGTATGAAAATATTTAAAAATATGAAGAGGTTTAATGATCCAAATTTGATTAATAATGTGTTGCATGTTAGTCAAATGGTGGGTTAGGTATAATGATTCTTTAGTTTTCTAGTTAATGGAAAGATATTATTAAAACAAAGTTCCTCTTTGAAAATCAATTCTAAAGGATGCTTACAGCATCCTCTTAACAATTAACTAAGCTACTCCTTACAAAAAAAAAAAATTAACTAAGCTACTCAGATAGTAATCTTTCCCACTTCCCACCATTTTCTAGTCCTAAGTTCTAATATAAAACGAACTAGAGGTGAAACTAAAGATTCGTCTCACACTGCTGGAGGAATTAACAACATACCGTACATGTGCCAAAAATGTTTTTTGAATTCAAATTGTTCGAGCTTAACAGAGTAAACATGAAACGAAAAGGCAAAGAGTGGAAGGCCACAAAAAGACTGTCCATTAATAGAAGTGTTTATCGGTTCGGTTCGGTTCGGTCCAAACTAAATTAAAATTGACAAATCAAATTTTTATTCGGTTTTCAAAACACTTCTATTCCCTCTATGAAGGCTATGTTCTAAAATTATCTCTCTTACAAGCTTTTGGTGTAAAAATATTAATAATACATCTTAATTTACTACATTTATCATTAGTCTTACCTTTTGATACTAATGACTTACATACTCAGGAGTTGTTGCCTCTGTCCGAGGAAGAGGTAATATTTTCAGAAAACAAGAGAGAGCCTCAGGATGGGCAAGGGGTATTCATTTATGGCACTAGAAGAGACAACCTCTATGCTTGAATTAACCCATGATATATAGCATAAAATCTCACTGTTTTGGCTAGCGGTTGCTATTCAGCTTTGTTTTGGGGCTTGTTAGTTTTTGTTGACATCTTGATTAGCTACTGCTGATATTTGTTATAGTATGTGCCTTCACTAGCTTATGTAACTTTTATACATACTTGAAGCTCTAGATATTTGGAGCTTCTTAGCATTTGAACATTCTGATTTCTAATGAAATTGGTGGATTTCACCCACTTTATCGAAAAAAAAGAATATTAATCATAGAAATAAATATTTTTTGTTAATTTTTTTTAATTACCTTAAAGATGAATTTAAGTTTTTTTGGTTCATTTTAAACCAAAGCAAGCAATATATATTATACCTTAATTCTTGAATTTTTTTTTAATTGTTTGGTTAGGACGGGAGATGAGTTTAAAAATTTCAATCAGTTCGGTCTAATCGGCTTTAAAATTTCTAAACCGAACTGAACTGAACTATTAAACCGATTTTAAAAAATGAACCGAACCGATCTATTTAACTGGAAAAACCAAACCATTTAAACTGAACTTCTGCATTTCCGATTAAAACCATTAAATCAAACCCAATCAACACCCTATCCATTAATACGTAAATTTTACTTAATTTCATTGACACCAATTTAGAAAATGGCAAGGATTGAAATCACACCAGAGATGAGAAGAACACAAGGAAAGAAAAAGAAATGAGTAAATTTCACTGGAGTTTACTAAATTTTGTCATTTGTTATGAATTGATCACTCAAGTTTGATTTGCCTCTTTGTAGTCAATGAACATTTTATTTGTCTTAATCAAGTCACTATATAATAGAACATGCTCATTCCGTTCAAAATACTAATGTAATATGCTCATTTCGTCCAATATACTAATAGAAAAGTTATATTTTATTAATTTTTTGAATGAAAAATTATAGAATAACTTGATTGGAACAAATGAAAAATTCAGTGATTATAGAGGAACAAATCAAACTTAAGTGATCAATTTGTGATAAAGAATAAAATTTAGTAATTTCCGACAAAAGAAAGTTTAGTGACATCTGACAAAATTTATTCAAAAGAAATTCGTTATATAGAAAACCCGGTGCTTTTAGCTGGAATGGTTCAGCAGTTTTTACCAAAATCCAATTGATAAAACCATTTTTTTACTGATCTTTGAAAACACTAAACCGAATTAGTGATCGAGTCCGATTTTTTTCCAGTCCAACAACCGGTACGATTCGATAATAGCAACACTAGTCTCATTCTCAATACATGCGGCAAGTAAATATTAGTACTTGACCTGACTGTGACCTCTCTAAGATCGGATTTACATCTGCAGCGATTCTAAAATGATGAATATTAATTCTAAAATTTCTTTTTTTTCAAATCCAACTGTTTAATAATTTATGTGCATGTATTTCAAAATAGTTGATTTTTCTTTATACGAATTTCGAAACAATTCAACAATGGATTTAAAAAGCAAGAATTGTAGAGTACTGTTCATGAGTAAAGAATCGCATCAGATTCGAATCCTCTAAAATCACCAGGATATAACTTCAGGAACTCTTCCTGAATTAGTTCTCAATTTTGTGAGGTTAGCATGAAAATAAACTAAATACTTTCTCATTTGCGTACAAGTATCGGAATTAATTGATGCGCTCTTTGGAATTCCAAATTAATTAATGTGCTTTATAGAATTAAAAAGAAATGAAAATAAATAAAGGTAAAAATAAACTTTCATTATCGAATTTATTAGTAGTTGAAAATGAACTTAATACTACGATTTCTCATTCTACACTAGTGATTGGTGGACCGGGTCAGGTCAAACCTGGGTGGGGGCACGAGCAACTCAGGCACCGGTAACACGGGAAGGGCGGGTAGCACGGTCCGGATCGGATGGGTTTATTTTTTGAAACACGACTCTTGCCCGTCCTTGGACCCTTGCCCGCACGGGTCGGCCGTCCGGGCGGTCCGGGTCGGGGGTAGAGCGGTCCGGACCGGACCGGACCAGATTTTTTGTTTTGTTTTTTTCTTCTGTTTTTTTTTGATAGAATATTAAATAATACTTCAATTGCATCAAACTTGAGAAAAATAAAAGTAATGTAGTAGTTCAAAAATATGTCAATAATAGTACAAATTTATCTGTTCTTGATAGAATATTAAATAAAATTTAAATTGCACGAGATTTTGTGCGAAATTAGTTTATAGGATGAACAATATGTCTTTATATATTTTTAAATTATTTTGACTTAATTTGAATTATTATCATCAAAATTGTCATGTATATGTGCGCAATCATTTTGTCTTTATAGGATGAACAATATGTTTTTCATTTGTTATATATGTTGATATATATGTTTTGGGGGGAAGTTTTTTTTAAAAAAAAATTGAATTTGGAAACCGGAGGCAGGTAGGGCGGGTTCCAACCTGGTTCGGGCACGGGTGCGGGCGGGTTCAAACCTGGTCCGGACACGAGTGCGGGGGGTCTGGGTTCAAACCGGCCTAGACACGGGACACGGGTCATGGGTAACACGGGTTTGATTTTAAATTTGCGAATCCGGTCCGGATTTTTGCTCGGCCCGGTCTATCCTTGATCCGGCCAAATCCGTGCACAGTCCAGTCCGAACGGGCATGGATCAAAGACAATCCGAACTAGGTTCACGGGTACGGGTCCGTTTACCAAACACTATTCTACACATAGTGAGTACTGCAGTGTCTATATAGGATACGAATCCATATAATAACACTCTCCTCACGAATTCGGATCACCCCAGCTAGTGTTTACCAAACGGTTCGGTCCGGTCCGGTCCGGTTCAAATTCGGCCGGTTCACGGTTTCGCACGGGTCACGGTTCTCACGGTCCAAGGTTCTATACGGTTCGGTTCCGGCGGTTCTAACTTGAAATAGTTGGCTCAAAACCTTGCTAGAACCATGGTCCAATTTCGCATGGTCCGGTCCGGTTCTAGGTTCGGTTCGGTTCGGTTCCGGTCCTAGACCAACCCCTATTACCATTTATTCATTTGAATGTTAATTTTCCTTGCTTAATTTTTGCACCCATCTTATAAGATTTTTATAAATTATACACTTTATAATCATAATAAGATTTTGCAACTAAATATTTTTTTTGAAACAATGAAATATAATTTTGAGAATAATGAAAAGAGCAAAAGTTTAATAATAATAAGAATATGTGAGTATGAGGTCCGGTCCGGTCCGGTTTTGTCACGGTTCCCACGGTTCACCGGTTTAGTAGGGTCCGGTTTAGTTCGGTTCTAGTCCAAAATATTAGATAAAAACCTTTCTAGAACCTTAAATTGAATCGGTCCGGTCCGGTCCGGTTTTGAACCTCGGTCCGGTTCGGTACGGTTGCGGTCCACGGTTCCCACGGTCCGGTTCTTGAACCCCCGGTTTTTTTCAAAACACTAACCCCAGCTACGTGACTCAAGCAAATTTGAAACCGACGGTTCAAGATCGCTTTTTGAACTTGACACGAATCTCAAAGCACAAATAATACTGCACGTCTGTTTCAATTTGCTTGAGTCGGGTACCCGGGAATGATATCCTCTGCGGAGTTTCTACAGTGCTTCTAATTTGATTCGTTCGTTTTAATGAGACGGACCAAATAAAATTTTGGCACGAATCTTAAAGCAAAATAAATACTGCTCCTCCATCATCTGAGTACTCGGAATCGATTCTACTCCTTTTTTTGAAAAAAGAAGGGCTCTCTTTTTCTCAAATCTGGATCGTTCAAAATTCTTCGAACGGTCTCGTTTACTTTCTATTTTCAAATCAATTTAATCTATTAAAATGATTTAGTTTTAATTGAAGCCGCATGATAGATTTTGAACGATCCAGATAAAAAAAAAAGAAGGGTGCTCCTTTTCTCAAGAAAAGGAGCAGATTTGATCCGCCGAGCACTCATTCTGAGCCGTCCGATCAGCTCTCACCGACTGAAAGTAAATCTGGCCGTCCGATCAGCTCGAATAGCTCTGCAAGTAAAAGCTAGGATAGCGACCCGGGTACCCGGGAGAATTCGGATTTCCCCCCAAAATTTGCTCTCCCGTAGCTTTGCACAGTGCTCTGGCCGCGCCCTGCACCATCCCCCTCACCGCCGGAGATCGCAGCTCTCTCTCTTCCCCGATGGATCCGCCGGAGATGGATCGAGTTATTCCATATCTCTTGATCAATCGGCGTCTCGCTCCTCCCGGCCAGTTCGAAATTATATCGTTGGCAACCAACGCGTGGCGACAGGTCACAACACCTCTTCCCAGTAACTACGACTTTCTTTCTAGTAATGGTTCCTGGGGCATGATGGCCAAGTTTGAACATGAAGCAGATAGATTTCTGGTCATTTTATTTTCTTTTGATTGGCGGGAAGGTTTATCAATTCCAGTGTATGTAACTGTCGGTGAAGAAAGGTTACATCCCCGGAGTGACCACTGCATAGGTACATTTTCTGGTCAATCCGGTCGTCTGGATGGTCTCCACCACTATCAAATTTACATCTTGGAACCCCATGATATGATTGTAGGTGGTGGTGGCACTATTTGGGTTTCAAATTTTAGGAATCCCTTAGGGGATGGCGAAGTTTTCGACAAAGATAATATGGATATGATTGACCTTAATGTAGTGTTTGCTTTTGGTGCACCAATCGAAGAAATCACTTGGGAATGTTACCATTTAAATGGGAACTTTAATAACGCATATGGCCTGATCTATCGGTCACGTACTTTGTACTGGATTACTTCTCTTGGAGTAGATTCTTTCGATCTACACAACAAAGAGCACGTGCACTATGCTCTACATCCCGATCTTCATTTTCTAGATGATAACCACGGCCTCGGGCCTCGCATATACTTGGCTTCTAGAGATTCGGATATTTTTTATATCTCTTTAGCGAATCAACAAGTACAGATCGGTAAGTTGGTGAACGATAGAGTAGAACCGTTTGATGGCCGCATTGAAGATGGTGCTGTATTAGTCAACAGAGGGCAAGCCGGTATTTGGATTGAAGATCTGTCATTGTTGCATGATAATCTGCATGATATGGAGGACACAATATCAGAAGGTCCTCCTGTTCCTTGTGACTTGGGAACGTACTATTTCAGGTCTAATGTCTGGCAGGAACGAAGAATCTGTAACCTTCTCAACTGTCAGGGAATTTGGTTCTTGTCAGGTACTATACAATTATTTTTTAAATAACATTTACATTTCAAATGCAATAATTTTATAATATCATGTTGTCTTTGTACAGCTGATGACCGCCTACGTGAGCTAGGTGAGCTAGATATGTTTGATCTAATTATTTACGATGTCCCGGGCATAGGTGAGCTTCCTCCCGCGGCAGAAGCAGAAGAAGAGGAAGAAGAAGAAGAGGATGAAGAAGATGATAGCGCAGTTACCGACCAAGGAACCCTAAGAATAGGTTCTGATTTTTTATTTCTGTTGAAAATGCCTTCACATTGAAAAGGTTCTGTACATGAGCAAGTTATTTTTTCATTTACTTAAAACGGGCATGAATTTTATCCAATAACTGAGTCTAATTTACAAAATCATTTCTAAGATTGCTCTGATCGTGTACTTTATAGAGCATTATAAGTCTTACCTGACTTTAGAGCCCAAACCTAAACATACATAAACAAGTCTTTGTATTTTCCAATAATTTTTGCTTTGAACTTGTAATGTATTCCTCATGTAGTTGATGGTTTCCAAAAGTGCGAGAGATGGGTGCAGGGGGGAGGTGCTGATGAATTGAAAACCACGTCTTGGTTAAACAGGTTAATGTATTCCCTCGCCGCCCAGCGGTGGCGCCCGGCGAAGCTCCTGTTAACTGCAGTCATTCTATACCTCGTTTTCATGTCTTTCAGGCTCTTTCGATTCTTCTCTCAGGACAACGCCTCTACCCACTCCGTTCACAGTGGCCTAATCCAATACGACCAGTCGGATAAAATCCTCAATGTGGAGCTTGACCAGAACCCACAATTGTCTGAAAGGTATCCATTAATTATCATGGACCTGATCCGACAGATGGACGGATACAGGCACATTATGGGAAAGATCCTACGGAGGTATGCACGGGCCCAATCCCGGTCTCGGAGCTGGACCCGTACTGGTAATTTCTCTGAACTGGAGAGGGTAGCACAGGAGGCGTGGGCACTGGGGCACAACGCGTGGGATGAGGCAGTGAATTACAATAACAATGGTGAAAGTGGGTCGGTTGCAGATCCGGACCTGGAAAAGATGGAGCTGTGCCCGACTTCAGTCAGGTCAAATAAGGGTGGAGATGCAGGGAAGGATGGTGGGAGAGTTGTGCCCTTGCCATGTGGCCTTGCTGTTGGTTCATCTATTACTATAATAGGTATAAATTTGAATGATTTGTTATGAAGGTTAATGTTAAATTTGGAACCTATGCATGCATCAGCTTAATTAGTGTAAGCTATTTTAATGGTACATTGAACCAAAAAGTTGTACTGTGTCAGGGCATGATATACTGGTGATATTTCAACTATCCTTGGACAAACATAGGAAAGGGCTCCTTGCTATGTAGCCAACAGCATTTTGCTTTCTGAATAATTGGTAAAATAAAATATAAAATAGAATATCAAGTTGAGTGAGAACTAGGCACATATGGTGTGCTGCTGAAGACATCGTAGCATAAGGTTTATGCTTTTAGTTACTATCATTTTGCACATTTGCGAGTCAGCTAGTATTTCAGATTTTTGCTTCAAGGACGATATGTTTTTCAAGTTCCTAAGAAATAAGACCCAGGTGTTAGTTAAATGGAATTGAAAATGCATAGTTCTACTGAATTCTGGCAATATCACCTCTTCTACTGATATAGTAGATCTTTTCTTTTCCTATAAAGTTATGCACACTGAGACTAAAATTTAACATCTTGGAAAATTAAGTAACTAACTATTGCCTTTAAATTTCCATTTTAGCCATCTTGAAAAGCGATTTAGCCATTTTCAAGGGGTCACATACACCTGGATACAAATATATATATATGTGTGTGTGTGTGTGTGTGTGTGTGTTAATGGCTTTCATAAATGGTAAAATGTGGAACTATTGTTTTTTTCTATACAGGGACCCCGTACAATGCACATGAGGACTTTGTACCGCAGCTAGCAAAGATACAGGACAGCAATGGCACAGTTATGGTTTCACAGTTCATCGTAGAGTTCCAAGGACTCAAAGCTGCAGATGGTGAGGAGTCCCCCAAAATACTCCACCTTAGCCCAAGGCTAAAAGGAGACTGGAGTGAGAAATCAATACTCAAGCATAATACCTGCTACCGGATGTCTTGGGGCCAGGCCATGCGCTGTGATGGTCTATCATCAAGGGATACTGACGAGACTGGTACAAACTCAACTTGTTGTACATGGTACTTGTACCCGTAATTAAATTATGAGAATGTGGATGGCTGGTATGTATGCACATACATTCAATGTCTTGGCAGTACCAACCATTTGTTTGAATACCAATGTTGGAAGACACTGAGGAAGCTGATACATGAAGGATTCATGGACCTAGTTTTAAGTGCTAGTTTGGTACTTGGTATCTTTGGTTTGAGAAGGTGAAATTATGTATCAGTGATTGGTATAATACCAACCTGTTGGTGCTATTTTCCTTTGGAATTGGTACTTGTATTAACTTGTTGGTACATATTTGAAAATCCTTGATAAACACAAGTTTTGTACCAGAACTTGGTACTGTTATAATCTTCTGCTTGAATGTATTCATCATGTAGTTGATGGTTTCCCAAAGTGCGAGAGATGGGTGCACGGGGGAGGTGCTGACGACTCTGATGAATCAAAAACCACGTCTTGGCTAAACAGATTCATAGGCCGTGCAAAGAAGCCCAAAATGACTTGGCCATTCCCTTTTTCTGAGGGAAGATTGTTTGTCCTGACTATCCAAGCAGGTGTCAAGGGTTACCACATCAATATAGGCGGGTGCCACATTTCCTCGTTCCTATATCTGACAGTACGTATTGGTCCCCGAAACTTTTTGCTATTTGGAAACAGTACCAGACTTTTGAAGCTCCTGCTAATAGTGAGCAATTACGAGTGAGGCTACGGTACTATACATAGCGCGGATTGATCCGTACTACGGATCAATCTTTTTGTTGTCAACTTTCAAAATAGTTGATCTAAAGTAATCAACATTATTTCCATATGAAAATGTACTTGCAAACTAAATTTTACATTTTTTTTAATTTTTTTTTTTTTTAGATAGGTAGAAAATCATTACTTTTGAATGGTTTAGAATTTTAGATTAAGTGATTTTCTACCTATCCAATTAAAATAGTAAAAAAAGCTAAAAATTGTAAAATTTGATCTCCAAGTATATTTTCATATGGTGATTATGTCGAATTGTTCTGATCGATTGTCTGGACTTTAAAAATGGAGATATTAATCAATAGTACGGACCAATGTATAGTACCCATAGCCTCACTCGAGTAGTTCACAATAGCATCATGCTATTTGCAAAATTTGAAATTGCGTTACACTTTGCAATACTGGTAACTGTACCTGGGCTATAACTTCCTGGACCCAGCTTGTCCTTTCCAGTGGACCGGCTTTTGTTCTAGTAGCATAATGCATTTTATTCTGAACGATATTTTACATCATGTGTTTAGGTTCAAAATATAACATCTGACTACATCATGAAATGTGATGATGACACATTTGTTCAGGTGGATGTGGTGCTCAAGGAAATAAGTATCATGGGCCAGAATAAGCCCATTTATATGGGTAATCTCAATCTCTTGCACTGCCCTCTCAGAAGCAGCAAATGGGCTGTCACCTATGAGGTACTCTCAGCATTTCTGATATTTTCTTCCAATTTATTTTTAAGTTACGGTTTGGTAGATGTATTATGTGCTTATATTATCTAAACAAAGTGGTTATTTATTAGGAGAGAGGAGCCCTGACAAGTCTGTATGTTCAAATTATATGTCTACTGTTATATTTGCAGTATGACATTCTTAACTTCTACTTGCATTGACATTACAAATGCAGGAATGGCCTAAGGATCTATATCCACCTTATGCAAATGGACCTGGCCACATTATTTCTCTCGACATTGCAAAATGCATTGTGTCCCAGCAGACTAATCTCAAACTCAGGGTAACTTTACTTCTATTATTTTTTGTAAGGTTTATATAGATTGTTTTTTCTTTGGAAAATAATAACAGCTATTTTTTATCATATATGCAAAATGATATCTAACATTGTTATAATTGTGATGAACACTGGGTAGTGTTTAGTTATTTGAAAATTCAATCAATGGTTAAGTGCTTGTGATGATAACAGCCCCCCATTGTCTTTTCTCAGCCCCCCACACCCCCCCCCCCCCCCCAATTGTATTTTACAGATGATCTAAAAAAAGCGCATCTGACATTATTGACTTTACGACAACCTAATGCAGGGATGGCCGCAGTGCTGCAGTTACAGATGATCTTCACTTACACATTAGCTGACTTAGGGAATTTTTTTTATTTTTATTTTCATTTTCATAGATAAATTTTCGATTTTATCATATAGTATTCATATAGAAATTCTCAAGTTCATTCATTTGTTATATGGGACGGAAACATGAGTGTATAAATGCAACAGCGCATCTGCCTTTTGATGTGAAATGTTCGTATGTTTTGAACAAATTGCGTATTCTTTACTTTGTTCCCTTGTCTCTAATTTTCTATAATAATAAAATGTTGCTGCAAAACCCTTGTTCACGCATCTACAATTCTTCCTCTGGAATTATAAAATTTGTCGTTGCAATACCCGTATGTTGAATTCATTTTTGTAAGAAAGTTTAGTAAAATCTATTTTTTTAAGTAAAGGCACTCCGAGAAAGGAAGAAAACTGTAGTTACTCTGTCTTGTTTGATGGTATTTTGATTGTTGCAGGATTATTCGGAATCAAATTATACGAGTATGGAAATATACAAATCAATTTATGGGAATTCATATCCAAAAAAATATTATGAAAATGTGCAAAAATGACTGTTTGGATGAACTGCGAGAATGATTGTGAATTTTTTTTTATTTCTTTTAAAAAAGCTTGATATCAATGCTTATTATTAATAATTACTAATGTAATTTTATTTAAATAACCAATTGTGTGAGAATTGCCATGTGAAGAAGTTTTATTTTTTTAATAATGAGAATTGTTTTGCTACATAAAATAAAAAATAATCTAAACTTGCTATAATTTAAAAATTAAATGAGCCAAAATTTAAATTAAATTCATTAAATTAAATTTGTGTGACAGCTTTTCTGTTTGCTAATTGGGAGATGTTCAACAAAAGATTATAGCACCGGCATTTTTATTCATAACCAAAAAAAAATATAAAATATTATTAATAACCTGACTCCCGAAAGTTTTCCACCCATGCCCAACCCGCCCCCCATGGGGCGGTTTACCCCCCCCCCCCCCCAACCCCCCCCCCCCCCCGTGGGGCGGTTTACCCCCCCCCCCCCCCCCCCCAACCCGCCCCCCAGTGGGGCGGTTTACTATTTTTTTTTTTTTTTTAATACGATAGATTTATAAGTATTTGTTTATATTTTTAATACGATGGATTTTATGATTTGTGAATAGTTTAAAACATAAGTGAACAAAATAATCAAATAACATCTGATCAACATAAAATATAGAAACGAAAACAAAGTGAATAAAATCAGCAAATAACGTCTAATCAACATAAAATATAGAAACGGAAATATAAAAATACTACTGTCAGGTCTACAATATGAAATATAAAAAACTATCAACGAGGACGACGACCGGACAATGACAGTCTGGAAGCCGGCCCGCACGCCCTTGGCGGCTGCGTGCGGGTCTTTTGTCGCTGCACACGCCTCCTCCGTGGCTGTGGAGGATCCTCGTTATGAGTCAGATCCACATGCACGTCCTCCTCGTCATCAGAATAATCCACATGCATGTCCTCCTGCATTGTGCCCGTGGATCGTCGGTATGAATCGGGCAATGGATCATACTGAGTACCCTGTGATGGATTCGTCTCCCATGGATCGAACTCCCAGTCCCCAGTATATGTGCTCGGGGGCTGTGTCCCGAACGCAGCAGTCTCCCAAGCATCAGTGGGCTGCTGTGCCCCACTGCCACTAGCCTCGTGGTCGTGCTGCCTGGGGGGTGGCATCGATGGTGTGGCTCCGGTGACATCCTCTACACCGGTGGCGGTGAGGCCAAAGTCTGCTGCAGTGAAAGTGGGTTCAGCACACCACATAGGATTTCCATTCTGCAGTTATATAATGTTAGTTTTTCTTTATGAAAATAACGAAAATTTAATTTATACAGAGACGAACCAGCTTACCTCGCCAAGCTGCACCGGCACATTAAATTTATTGTAGTAGGCGTGCCATTTTTTGTTGTCGAGCACCCAATCGTGGAACGCCCAATCCGGGTTGTCTTCTGCAACATTTCAGTTGAAATTGTTAAGAACACACTTTGTAAAACAAAATTGACGTATATGGTAAAATAATTTAACTTATAATACCTTCGGGGGGTGGTGGTAGGTCATCGTCGTATACTAATTCCCGTTCTTGATTTGGCTGGGTCGGCGCTGGTGAGTCTTTCTTGATCTCACGCCAGTTGATGTTCTCACCAGCGTCGTGCAACATGCCAATGAGGCGTCCATCGAACTGGGAATCCTCGACGATCGGAGCAGTGTGATGCAGCATAGTACACTCGAACGCCCGAAAACTTTTTTTCGCCATGCACACCAAGCTGTGTGCAACTCCTCGGATCCCCGTTAGTACCTGTTCATAACGATTAATTAGAAAATAAGTTGTATGGAAAAAACTAATACTACAAGTAATCTTTATTACTTACCGCTCGAGTACTAGTCGGGCCCCATGGCAAATGGGTCTTACTCTCGTCACCCATCATTCTCCGCCGAAGAGAATCACCGTAGTCGCCCTGTAAGTACACCGAATTCATGCACCACCGCTGGTACCAGACCATATATCGCAATGCCCATGGTCCCGCTCCCAAACTGACGTCTGCCGGGTCAGGCGGGACCCACAAGTGATTCTCAGGCGTGCGGGCAATCCTATAGTGGGCTAAATGGCGGCCGCTCCAATCCACCTCTGGCTTCTTATGGAAGGTACTGCATTATAAGTTAGTTAGATACAATTTGTAAAATAATATCAATATTCAGGTGTGTATTACTTACTTGTGCAACTTCTCCGTCTCATCCTCACCAAGTATCGGGTCATCTGGGATGAAAGCATCGAAGCCGAACTGACGAGGAACCCGATCAGGATAGTGATACTCAACTATCCAGTAACAAACGACCGGACCCCGATATAAACCGAGATCCCTCTGTTCCATCGTCAAGCGACAGAATATCCTAGCCCGGTACCACGGCCGATACGGGAACCACTCGATGTTTGCCTGGTGCAACAGTTGGAGCTGATTTCGGACGTACGAGATACCCGCCGTCCCTCCCCTCGGTGTGTTAAAATAGCGGAGGCGGCTACCCCATATGGCGCCGTATGGAGGGCTTTTCTCGATGTCGGAGCCCCTTTGCCACTTCACATTTGATGGAATTTCGGGTCGGCAGACCGGTAGGTGCGACCAGGACCATTGCTGTAGTAGAAGGAGTGGCCCATTGAACTGCTGGCTGCCTCTCTGAAATTGTAGATGTGTATTTGTTATTATCAAATAAAAAAAACGTAAATAACATTAATTGAAGAAGACTTACCAGACAAGCGTGGCACAGTCCTCTGTACAAACATGCAAGCACGGCTCCACCCCAGTTCCACCGCGATTGCTTATCGAGTAGCTCCAGCTGCTGGAGGAACATAATCGGAACCGAGTCGCCACTAGAATCGACAAACATCGTGGTACCACATAAGTCAAGCACGAATGCCCTAACATACCTACAGTTTCAAGAGAAAGTAAATAACTGTTTATTCTTTTCAAAAATATTTTTAATGTAATGTAATGGACTTAGAAATTACCTCTTGACATGCTCCACGTCAGACGTGAATGGGGTAATGGCAATTTCGACGGCATATTGGCGGAGAGCCTTAAGACTGATGCAGTACTGGGAGAACTTCTCATCATCGTCCTCATTCTTCCGTTTTAGCTTCTTTGCCACCCCCTCCACATGCACACCCAACAGCTCTGGGATCAACGTCTGGAGTGTCTGATGATCCGAGACACCCCCTACCGGATCACCATCGATCCGCAGACCCTATAAGGCACTCACGTCCTGTAGGGTCACTGTCATCTCCCCCACCGGGAGATGGAATGAATGGGTCTCAGGTCGCCATCTCTCCACGAGACCGCACATGAGTGCCTGGTCAATCCGCCGTGGTTGTTTCATTGTGGCTAGCTGGTATAACCCGAGGTTAATGAGGTACCGATCCATCAGTGGATTTGCGACATACGGTATCTCCGGCGAGCGGTGCCGCACCGTCAACATGGACTCGTCCTGCATTTATCAATGTTTTAGACCAGTGGAACTGAATAACTATTTGTTGTTTGAAACGTACCTCTATCGATGCAAGTGAGACACGGTGAATCCTGTGAGGGACCCACAGGAGAGGACTGAACGTATCTGCACGATGTGGTGCGCCATCCCATGGATCGTCACCCTCCGCAGTGGGATCGGCGTGAGCTGGTGATGGCTCCGACGTATCTCGTGGTCGCTCACGTCGATGTCTAGTCATGCTGCATTTGAAAATATCAAGTTTATAATTATAACACCAATTTCTAACAATTCTATTTAAAAATTCCTATGAGATTGTACAACTTAATTCCACTCAATTAAATTTCAACTCTATTATTTTCTCAAATTCTCATCTAATAATTTCTAACAATTCCAATCAAATAATTTCTAACAATTTCAATTTCTAATAATTTCTAACAATTCCAATAAAATAATTTCTAACAATTCCAATTTCTAATAATTTCTAACAATTCCAATAAAATAATTTCTAACAATTTCAATCAAATAATTTCTAACAATTCCAATCAAATAATTTCTAACAATTCCAATTTCTAATAATTTCTAACAATTCCAATAAAATAATTTCTAACAATTCCAATCAAATAATTTCTAACAATTCCAATTTCTAATAATTTCTAACAATTCCAATCAAATAATTTCTAACAATTCCAATCAACTAATTTCTAACAATTCCAATCAAATAATTTCTAACAATTCCAATTTCTAATAATTTCTAACAATTCCAATAAAATAATTTCTAACAATTCCAATCAAATAATTTCTAACAATTCTAATCAAATAATTTCTAACAATTTCAATTTCAAATAATTTCTAACAATTCCAATCAAATAATTTCTAACAATTCCAATAAAATAATTTCTAACAATTCCAATCAAATAATTTCTAACAATTCCAATCAACTAATTTCTAACAATTCCAATCAACTAATTTCTAACAATTCCAATCAAATAATTTCTAACAATTCCAATTTCTAACATTTCTAATTTAATAATTTCTAACAATTTCTAACAATTTGTAAAAATTTCTACCATTTTTCAAAAATTTCAAACTATTTCTAACAACCTTAAACAATTCCAATCAATTTCTACTAAATTCAATAACAACAATTTCAAGCAAATTCCGCAATTTCTAACAATTTCATATAAATTCCGTAATTTCGAATAATTTATACAAAATTCCAAATAATTTATAAAAATCTAAATAATTTATAAACAAGTTAAAGAAATAACTTCATACCCGAAAATGGATTCGGAGCGACGGCGCGGCGGTGACGGGGCGAAAAAATGAAAATGAAATGGAGAGAGAGAGGGTGGCGGGTAGAGAGAGGGAGAGAGGGAGAGGGCGGTAGAGAGAGAGAGAGGGGTCGGGAACGGTTGAGAGATGCGAAATGTCGCGTTCGGGACGAAAAAACGCCGTTTTTGGGCCAAAACCGGCGGGTTGGGGGTGGTTTCGGGTGGGGGCTGTGGGGGGGGGGGGCGGGTAGGGTTTGGTTTGGGGAGGGAGGGTATTTAAAAAAAAAAAAAAAAAATATTACTAAACCGCCCCACTGGGGGGCGGGTTGGGGGGGGGGGGGGTAAACCGCCCCACGGGGGGGCGGGTTGGTTATGGGTGGAAAATCGGCGGGAGTCGGGTTATTAATAATATTTTATATTTTTTTTTGGTTATGAATAAAAATGCCGGATTATAGCACCCAGCGGCAATGATGTACCTCCTGCTTGAGTCAGAAACAACGACAATTTTTTGAAAGGCTATCAAGTTAGATATATACCTGACTTCTTCAATTAAATATTTTCCCCGCAAAATCTTAAAATTAGTTATTTCCCCATTTAAATATAACTATATATAAATATACCAATTATTCATTTAAATCAATTAAAAATACTGGTACTTATAGTAATAAACAAGATAAAAAAGACAGTTATGCCCTTTCTCCAATAATTGGATGATGAATTTAGTACAGACCGGTAGTAACAAGAAAATACATGATAAGGGTGCCCGGTAGATCACCATAAATAAGATGTACACAGGCCATTACCCTGTCATATATTTTTTTCGAAACATGATTATTGTAAAAGATATTTGGCATAATGATAGAGTCATAAAACCCTGATTCATTTAAAAAGAAAGCTTAATATAAAGATGACACTATAAAAAATCCAAACCAATTGAAAGTTGAAAAGAAAGCTTCATATCATAGTTTGAGGACTGTTTGTGTCAGTCAAAACAGTATGCTACAAGATGTAATAAAGCTCAAGCTCAAGATCTGCATAGATGACTTTCGAATGACACATAGTACCATTTACCAGAATAATAACATAGACACTTGTTCACGTTAAAGTTTCTAGGCATCTTAGTGTATTTTTATTTTTCCATGATTTATCCAGAACTTCACAAATACCGTTTAAAAGGGCAGAGGCCGAGAGGCGTAGTCTTCTCCATTCTTTTTTCGAATGTAAGGGCATAATTGTTATTATTATTATTAATCAATGTTTTTAATTGATTTAATTGATTAATGAATATATTTATAATATAGTTATATTTAGATGGGAAAATAACTAATTTAAAATTTTTGATGGGTAATCTAAGAAGTTATGATGGGTCTATATCTAAATTTCACATAAGAACTCACATCCCCTCAGTTTTACAATTGAAACGGACGGTTCAGGATTTGTCTTTTAACTTGACACGCATCTAAAAGCACAAATAATACCAGCAGCCTTAAGCACAATTAAATGATTCTTTTCTTATGCTCGTATTAAAATCTATCGTTTAGCTGTCTCTCTTTCTCAATAAGAATTGAGTTGGTTAGGGTTACACCTGGACGATGGATGTGGATTCGTCCATGGCGAAAGAGCAGATTGAATCGTGGCTGGAGAGGAGCCGGAGCTTCTATACCTTCGAGTTTTCATCGGTTCAAGCGGCAGACGCTCCATACCCACATGGCCTTACACCCGAAGCTCTGATAGCACTTGGAGACGAGGGAGCCCAAGTCTTAGTGTACTCAGGGTCCCGCCGTATGATGTTCCATGGATCCAAGGCGATTGAGGGGAACTCGGCTATCCTCGCCAGCTCTCAATCTACGAGTACACCAATTGGAGAAGTGGTTCTTGGTAGTCCAGATGCACCAACAGTTGATGAGTCTATGATACAGATATATTCGCTGATGTTAATTCCGACTATCATATGCTAATCGTGCAACAGGAACGAATGTAATTTCTCAGTTGTACTATATTGCATTATTGCTTCCTTTTGAGACCTGACAGTATCTATTTTGGTTCTGGTAAATAAGAACTCTCTGAGTCTACCAGGACAAGTGTTGCTCAAGTAGATAGAGCCATACTGCATTAAATTAATCCCAGTATATTTGTCAAACCAAATGAGTTACCAACCTGAGCCACATGGGGTTAAGGTATTGGTTTTGGGTCCTTTCATAGTTTCATGTTAGTTTGTTATCAAACTGCTACGTCATTGAACTCTCTGGGTTTACCGTTCTTCTCTATGTCGGTGTACATCTAGGAAAGAGCATTTCCCAAATTAGAAAATTACTGTGCACTAGATTATATCATTTTTTTAAACTGCACTACTGATACAATTAAAAGAGTTTGACACAGTGGTGGAAGCAATAGTTTTTGTTTTAGAATTGTCTGGTCAAGTTGGGGAAGATTTTTTTGTATTTTAGATATTTGGAAGTCAGGAACAGAAAGTTACTCTGTATGTTAAGAATTGAAATTGAAATTGTGAAGTTACTCTGTAGAAGTTGGTATTGCACACAAAAATATGATTTCATTTATCATGATCTGAATGGCCACTACTTTAAAGCTGTAAACTTTTATACCTTTCAATTTAGCACAATGCACTTCTGGAGGCCGACAGAAGATATGGTATGGATCATCAAGGCAGTGATAGCTCGGTGTCTACGTACTAATGGGATATTTGCCGAATCATTTCCCCGGGCTCAAAAGCGGAAGCAGCAACTGCTAGAAAAGGAGGGGGGTTCATGCGAAAAACCTAATGTAAAACTGTCAAGCACCATCAATAATTCTAGCCTGATAGTTGTAAGCATTCTATTCTTGGCCAAGCATTACCATAACCATTATCTCCAGTACTAAACTTGTGGAGTTGGTATCGATGCATGATTATGTAGCATACTGGATGTATGTGTGTTTGTGTGTGCGCGCGCGTCCCTTGTAAGTTTAGGGCTGTTCTAATGACTCTGATTGGTTTTCTGCTTGACAGATAAAGAAAGCTTCTGGAATCATCAAGTTGTGCTCCAGCAATTGTTGTCAAAATCCAAGTCCATTAACTAAGAAGATGATGAAACGGGCGAGGGAAAAGGATGAGGGCTGTGCAATGGCAGTTGTCTTTGTGGAGTGGAAATTGAGCAGATCTGC